>JAQIWN010000467.1:0-32868 GCA_034699025.1 Entomobrya cf. arborea Gr-Col-00668 | reverse complement strand
CAGTATGTATGTGCAACCGTATTTCTTGCTGCTGCTTATGACTCCAATGGCATATAAGAAGCATACCAAATGAGTTGCACTCTTAATTATTGAATCCATATAAGGCAAAGCATTATTTCCCTTACACACGCATCGCATTCCCTATCTTTTCATGTTGGTTATTTACGATAAGCCCAGCCTGCAGAAAGTTACAACAAAAGTTATAAAACTCATTTACCACTCGTTTGATAGATCGTATAGGAAATGGCGTAATGAACGCAAATACATGTTTTCAGTGAGAACAAAATACATGGGGAAATGGGGAACGTCAAACTGTAGCGTATGAACACAGGCATCTATCCACCTACCGCGGCTCTAAAAGCTTTTCCATTTTCTTGACAGCGCCAGAATAGGGCATGTAATGTAGTTTTTCCTGCAATACTTCTATTTTTGTATTCCACAGCGAGAAAATCAATAGTAGACGGAGAAGACGACAAAGCCCTGAACAAGCACAAAGCACAACATTCCCTGAGCTTCCTTCCAGCTTTGGAAGTTTGGAAACGTGAGGCCCTACACAGCTCTCCTTTCTTTCCGTGTTCCAAAGACAACAGTGTTATTATTACGAACGTATATACATAGCCTACACTCTTTTGTAGTGTAACTACTAACACTGCACGCACAGCAGTGCACGACATGGAAGGGAAAATGCTTTTATTATGTCGGAATAATATTTTTTGGTGAAAGGAATCCTGCGGGGAGCAACTTTTGGAATATAGAAACAGAGCAAAATATGAAATTGGGCTGGGAACGGGGAATGCATAAGCTATATAATATATATGCGCTCAAGTATTGACATATTATTATTACATACCAACAAACCCATAAGACATTATATAGCTTGTGTGTATATGTACTTAAGTATACGTTACATTAGAAAATGTCTTTTAGTTTCTGAAACAGGCAAGAAAATCGATATAGGAATATTTCTGTAGGCGCATGTCTTTTTCCCAAACAAGGAAGGAGTATATCTTATAAAGTTTATATTATAAACTTGAGTATGTTGTTCGTAGTATGTGATGTTGATGGGGAATGGGTATTACGATACTTTGTTGTAGTTGCAGGAAAAGTTTTTTTCCTCGAAATTTTCTTTTTGGGTATGTGTGGATGGAAATATTACATGGGTGAAAATTCTTCCTGAAATCGAAGGATTTAAACAAGTGGACCACTCATTTATAAGGATTACCTTTGAATTAAATGCTTACAAAAGTACAAGTAAATAAAAAGTAAGTATTTACTCACAAGTAAATATTCTTATGTAATGATTATTCCAATATTTAGGATTTCTAATTTTAGAATAAGAAACTTAGGTTCCATGAAAAATCAATTAAATTAAGTGAATTACAGGCACATCACCAATTTTTCCCGAAATCACCGAAACATGTGGGAAGAAATTCCATGCTTGAGTGTAGTTCAACGATGCTAAAGGCTTGTTACCACTTACCACACTGCGTCTTGTTCCGAATTGTAGTAGATAGAAAAACTTTATAATATTCTAAGTGAAATGCTGGCTCACTGATATAAATTTAAATTTGGTTGCTTGCAAAGGAAGAAAAATCTTTACCCTCCGCTCCCCCAACTTTCCTTCGTTGATAGTTGGATTCCTCATTTTCTGACTGAGAGTACAGCTCTCAGTGAATGGTATCTCAAGCGAAATGAATTTTCACGGAAACAAAACATGCTCGCTTTTATATAGCTTCTCTTCTGTGTGTAGATGTGTGATGAAAAAGCAGTGGGAGAATGTAATATCTGAAATTGGGAATGTTATGGAATATCTTTCATTTTTACGCCCGAAAAAGAACCCCAAGCTCTGCCTGAGTAGGATATTTTTGTAATAATATACTGCAGTGCGGTAGAATTCGTTACTACGTCGCAGATTGGATGGATGTACTTAGAACGAATGGGTTTTTTTGTGAGTTTTGATGCTTCCGTATTTTGTACATAGTCAAGTCAACTGTTACCAAAGTCGGTATAAACGAGACACGTCATCTTGTTAAATTAGAATCTGCTCCGGTAAGCAGTCTGAAGTGAAGACTTAACTACCCACTTATTCTACTGATATGAAATGACATGAATCGCTTTTCATAAACAAGTGATGCATATTTTATAAAGTAAGATGGAAAAAAAGCAAGGAACAGAAAAGCTTTGACAAATAATCCCTTTTTGCTTATTTAAAAGGATATTTACATACATACATGTATAGCATCCATTTAAACAAAGATTACAGCGTTTTTTTTTTTGTCGAGGGCTAAAAATTGTTAATGTATGTTTTAAAAGTATAACTTTTAATTTAAAGAAATAAAAGTAATTACAGGAATTTCATTTAGGGGCAATGCAAGATTACTCCAATCTTTGAATCAACAAATAGAGATAGAGATAGAGCTGGATAGAGAGTTCGTCTACATTATTTTAATTGTAATTCAAAAGTTTTATTAAAAAAGCAAGAAATTACAGCTTAAAAGTAGCAATAGTAGTAAAGTATAATGACAGAAAACATAGTATTATGCATTACATTGTAGGCTACACTCTAAGACTTAAACTACAATTGTTTACTGATTACTTAGCCCAAATGTATTCAATATCTTCTAGTAGGATTTTTATTTTTCATAATATAGGATAACTCTGGGTTTTTGTCACATTCTTTTTTGCTTTATTTCGATCAACTCAGTTAAATATTCGTAAAAAGTGAAGATGGAATATGGAATGGAGATCAAGAAAACCTTTTTTATTATTGTTTCGTGAAGTTTTTACTTGAAACGGGAGGAGTAACAAATTGTTAATTAAAATCATTTCACATTTAGTGTCTGTGTGAACTGTTGAAAAAAGACAAGCTTATAATATTTTACACTTCATTAGACACTATTTTGAAATTAACACTATAAAGTTCTTCTAATTATTTGACTTATCTTTACATCTAAAGTTAGAAACAAGCTATATAGGTTTCAATCCACAATTATCTAAACCGTAAGAATGTTTGTACGAACTTTATACAAGTCATATTTTCGACTTTTTCACTTTTATATAGAAGTACTTATGATTATGACTTATGAAGTACTGCTCAGACGCATGGTTGATGGTAGAATATATAAAGGCAACTAAAAGAATCATTTGATGAACAAAGACAGATTCGCCCAAAAAGCTGCTGACCTTTGAAATCATTAAATCGGATTTTGTGAGTAAAATGGTGAAATTGATTTCATGTACATCAACGTCAACTCGCTAGAGAAAAAAAATGTTTATTTTTATCCACCAATGTAATATGTGCATATGACGATATGAGTTATGAAAAGGCAGGGATGAATGAAAGGGGAAATGAGGCAGAATAACATCGAGCCGTGTCAGTTTCAGATATGAGAATTTGTTCCATCCATTCACAGAGAAACGACAGGGTTGGTGGCAGGAGTCATTTATAAACCGTTCCACCATACACACACACAACCACTTATGAAAGGCACGATACAATGCAATAATCTTAAATGCTTCATACATCCATTCTGAGTGTCATTAAATATATCACAGTCATCTACACTTGGTTTCGTACGTGATAGGTATAATCTCATTCGCACACATACAACTCCAGTTTTACTTTCAGTAAAAGTTCTATCGAATAAAAAAGGCAAAAGCTTGTGCAGAAGAAGCTGAGATTTTTATAAATGCTGCATCCGATCCGGGTCCCATATTAATGCGTAAAGCAAACTCTACAAAGACTTTTTATCAGTTATTAGGAAAGTCCTCAGACTTACAAAACTTCAAAATTATTTAATTAGAGCACTAGGATCACGTATGCATCCTAATTGGATGTTATCCGTAAATTATGCATTGAATGTCTTCATTTTTATGAACTCTTGAATGTTTTCATCTCACTTATAATAACCGATGCCGTAAAACAGCGTTCGCGTTCGTGTGTTGTTTCTATTCAATGAGCCAAGTAGTAGATCCTTTTCATAGACACGTGATGAGTTGGTCGTGTGCTCTAATTTAACAAGCTGTAGTCTGTAAAAATCAATTTGAATTGGATAAGCTATCTTGAATAATTCCAATTTAGTTTAGAACCTATTTTCAATGAGAAATTTCATATTCACAGCTGAACAACAGAATACTTTTTCTTTTAAATTAAGCTACAGCTTATTGTCGAAAATGTCTAGTTTAAATGGAATTTATCAAAAATACCAGAGTTTTTCAGAGTGAAATTATTTTATGGCTAGCACAATCGTCTTACAGAAAAAATGAGCTAACGTTTCTTACCCATGTAAATACAAGTGCTCCAACAGAATAACTATTCCTCAGGAGGAATATCACCTTTTGTACATTGTATTGTATGCAAATGATGATAATTCAAATCCAAACAATCTCTTTTCATTCTATTGCGTACAAGTTTCATAAAAAATGAATGATCTGACCATCAGTTTATCATCACACAAAATATCCTTAACTTATATGCATACATAGTCCTCTTAATATTTCTTCAACTCTTCATTTCAAACAATCATTTTCATGCATGACAAAGACGAACACTTACACCATAATCATGATTCTTTTCTTTGTATTTCTTCATATGTTTTCCGTTCTGCAACATGAAATGTACGCATGCATTTTAATATCGAGTAAAAAACCAATAAAGATTTAACGTTTATTGTTGTTCATTCGATTGAAATTGGTATTGAATGTATCGTCATCGCCTGCCTTTTGCATTAAACGACAATTGCATAATAAGAGACATATTATCAAAATCTCGCAACAACGATCAACAAAAGAATGCTGTTGTTACCCTTTTGTATTAGAAAAAAAAGTCTCCAAAAAAGGAAATACCTCTCCTTTTCAACCAGCCAAACTATCTTCCCCTGAGTTTTACGTGAGAAGGATTTTTTTTACACATAACATTTGTACCATTGGTAGATTTGGTCTTGGTGGTGGTGAGTGGTTGTTGGATGATTGAGAATGTATTGTATTTGTTGAGCCATGACAAATTGTATAATCCTTTCAGTATTCAAGGGGGCCTTGCCCTTTTACGATAAATCTATTGAAGATTAATGACGCTCCCTCTTCCTTCCTTTTTCGAAATTATTCTTAAAAGCAAAAAGATTAACGAAATCTGTTTTTTTTTTTCGTGCCATCAAAAAAAGAAGACATTTGAGTTATAATACGCAGTACACAGCACAGCAGTATATTTACTTATTTAGCAAAAGGACTTTCATATTTTTCATACGCATACGCTTCCTTCATTCCCATCGTCATCATAATCATAAATTCAAAACAATTCCTTCGTTAAAAGGTTGGTAATTAGGACATCTTCCAAATTTTCCTGTTGTTCTTGTTGATGCTCAAATTGGTACATCAATGCCTGCAGTCATTTGCTCATTTTTCCTATCTTCGTCTTCTTCCCCATCATTCCCTATAACCTATAAACTATACACATCATATAAACGCAAAAGCAAGATGAAAAAGGAGGATATATAATAGCCACACAGCTCAAGTCAAGAAGAGGATGCGTGATTACTGATTACAAGCAGCATGAGGTTAATGATGTCGGCAATATGAACTGAAAGATTTGTGGTTCAAGCCAGTAGGTGGTTGAAGGCAAAACATATATAATAGCTTATATTTGTAAGTTGTGTGGTGTTCCGTTGGTAGTGTAGAAGAAGATGCAGATCAAAAAATTTCAATGTATGTATAAAAGTTCATTCAATGTATTCGTGCTCACTCACAGACAGACAGTCACTGTTGACTAGTCTTTTTTAACAGTGTAGAAATGTTAGTATGAATGTGCAGCTATGTAATAATGTCGGCATGAAGGAATCTCTCCGTTGTTCGTTCAGAAAAAAAATACAGAATGCCTAGGATCTTTTACCTTATGATTATAATAGCGATCATGATCATCTTCATTATGATACCTTTTTTATATGAGTTTTTGTATTATGATCATGCTTGAGGTTCGGTTCAGTTTGATTTTTTATTCACATCCCTCCTTACCTCTTTGTTGATCCTGTAATTTAGTAAAAAAATGGATACGATTTATGCTGAAGGAAATTTTCACGTTGTGTGAGTGCTCAGGTAAGGCAGGCACTCACTCGACTCCACTGATATCATTTAAGTGTAATGCTATTTATCTTTTTTTTAAATCGTTTTTGGTGTTGATGATGACGATGATGAAATGATAACAATGATGTTTGCTTTTAAGAGTATAGACGGATGCATTCAACTGTGTTCAGTTCAGAGTCAGAGCACTCTTGCGTGAATTAATGTACTTGCTTTTTGTCGATTAGATCCCCATGTTATGGATTAAATGCCAAATCAAGTGAGCGAGCAAGTGATAAAAAAAGCTTTTCAGTAGTCATGAGCTTCAATGAGACGATTATGAAGTAACCGTCTGTGTCTGAGTTGACTAGACTAAAATTATAATATGATACATAAAAGATAAAGATATTGATGATGAGATGATGAGATCATGTTTGTAAGCAGATTGAACGAGATTGTGAATTATAATCAAAACGTATGAAAATGAAGGTATGCAATTATTTCAATTTTACAAAATAAAAAGATAAACAACAAATGACAGGTCTTTTTTCTTGGCTTGATCGCTAAAAACGTTTCATTTCTTTTTTTATTATCATTATTTTTTTTCTTTCGCGTCATCTTATAACTTGTTTGTACAGTCAATAGCTTAGTTCAATGCCCAATTTAAATACATTGCAATACAATAATATATAGATTAGGTCACAATAATAATATTATAATTAGCAAAGGTAATTACAGGTATCATTACAACAAGTGTATATAATAGATCACTAGAATTAATTTAAACATAATAATATATTATACACTACATTCTACACAGTCGATCGATTGGAGTCTGTACATTTTTTTATATACCCGAAGTATTGTATACGAACGAACAACATATCATTTTTTACAACAAGTAATTTATTTTATTCATCAATTTCTCTGTTAGAGGGAGGCAGCACAATATTTATTACACCTTACATTACAGTGTACTACTTTCTGTATTTGCTATGCATCTAAAAAAGATGCCTGCTTTATAATATAATTTATGCGATTTTTAATTTATTTACAGAGGAAGGCAAAGGAAGTTGTTGAATATCTTCTTTAACACTCTTAACAATATTCATTTTCTTCTTCGCTCCTTCGTGCCGGCTTTACGGAAGATTAATTATCATTACGATATTATTTTACACAAACGTGTTTTATGAATAATTCTAAATTAAAAATCATACTCATTCGTCAAACTTATTATCGTGCATTGTAGTCGTTTAAAACTGTGTGATTCAAAGCAATGCATTCGACTCATGCGAAGCACACATCATCATTTAAAACTGCGAACTAAATCACAAACGCAAGACTTAAATTAAACTCATTAATTATTTACCTTACCATCATGATCATATCGACTTGAAATACTTGAATACTTATTTACATACCCTATTTTTTGTAAAAGTGGTACTTATCATTTAACAAAGCTTACAAAAGAGACCAAAAACAAGTCAGTTTTTTATTCCTATTTTCAACAAAGAACTTTTCAGTCTATAAACAAATCAATGCATTCCTTAATATTCACTTATTAACCAGTACTATATACATACGTATGACATCGGTTTAAAAATGCTGAAATTGACTAAAAATCTTGCAACCGGATAAGCTAAAAACAAAAACAATGCGCGTAAAAATAACAAAACATAATATTGTTGTAAATGGTAAAAATGTAAGTTTTGCTGTTTTGCGCTCAATACGCATAGCAGTCCATTTTGATAATAATTTTTATATAGATTATATAATGCACCATGATAATAATATAGTAAAATTGTAGCTATATACAAACATCATTGAAAGAATAACAAACCATTCTTATCTAAAAACAAAGTAGGCGGACACACCTGTAAATTATAGTTTTATACCAGCAAATAGTACGATTATCTCTTAATGCTTTTATGTGTAATGTCGATATGAATATTTTATAGGATTATGAAAAGAGTACACTTACATCCACCTATACCTATAATTCTTGCTTGGCTTCGTACAAGCTAATAATGTTACACAAGTAACAAAACAATGATTTGATGACGACAACGACAATGATGACGGTAATAATATCCACCAAAACGTTAATGTACAAATAACTTCATATTTTGTGTCTAATATTTTATATGCTTTCAAGAAGTCTCGTCAATATATTTTTTACGTTTTTACAAGTATGTCGACCATTATTTCTTAAAATACTCCCCAAAATGACAATAGTAATAAAACAACACGTTTGCACTATAGATCAACGTTTTAATCATTTTTATTTATTTTACTTTTAGGATTACTAGCAAATGTGTTTAGCCACAATCCTTTTAGTGTGTCGAGTCTCAGTCGACCCTTTAGTAAATAAGGATAGAGAACGTTTTGTTGCGAAGAAGTTGTCGTATAGCAATAATCATAAAGTACTTTAGTCAAACTTTTGGTATAATATTCAACGAACACAGCTCAGCGCACTTTATACGCTCACGTAAAAATCGTTAGTGCTATTATTGTTCTCTTCTCTTTGCTGCTTCTATCTTCTCCTCTAGCAATACTTTTTTACCGTAAACCTACCTGACGATATATTATACTGTTAGTATGTAACGTAACGCAACGTACAATAGTTATTAGAGATAAGAATGTACACAGCTAAAATCGTAATTTCTGCATGCACATTAAAATGACAAAACCATTCTAAATTCTACTATCGTTTCATCGTGGTTCGCGTACGCTTTTAATAACTCTACTAACTCTGTTGTGTTGTTGAAACAATAGTAATGCAATTCATCTTTTGAATAGGGCTTAACTGTATATCAGTATCATTCATTAATCTACAACAAAGAAGTCAAAGTCAAGAGTAAAGGGAGATTGTAATATCAGACAAAATATGTATCTTAGTATTCCTAGTCCTAACATGTTACAGTTACTCAACATTACATCATCATCACCAAACACATCAAAAGACACAAATTGAATACTCTGTGGTAATTCACTCTTGTTTCTTTGGAGTTGGAGGAGCAGTGGAAAACCCGTGTGTGTACGTCTGTATAACATTTTCCCAACCAGCCACTTACAAACATTGCCTTAATTCATTCCACTTTCTGTTTTTTTTATCACTTGAGTATATATGTAACCTTAATCTTCCTATTCTCAGAACATCAGAGAACATACCAGGGGGACTATAGTGCTCTGGCTGAGTAAAAGGGGCATAAAATACACACACAAAAGCAATTTAATTGACACCTGGGATACCTTGTAGATGATAAAAAGTACCAGCAGGAAGAAAAGCAAACAGTTGGTGGTGGTAGCTTGGATCTTGGTTTTTTTTGTGTGTGAGTCGTGGTGGCAGGCTGGGAGGCGAAACGCAATGTAATACTCTCAGAGCGCTCATTCATAATAATAACATACTACATCCTAAATATAATGTTCACAACAACAGCAGCAGTTGTAGAATTAAACCGAATAAAATTTTCGTTAAAGCCTTTCTTGTTCCTTCCACTCTCTTTTTTTCTACTTCTCCCTCTGCTTTGTCATTGTATTGAAATACACTACGCTTTTTTATTAATACATCGTCTACCTAGCCTACCTACATACCTATCACCATTCCAAAATATCTAACTCTTTTCTACACTCCATCTAAACAACAGAAGTTCGCTATTTCCCCCATATTTATACATCACTTATTATTCTCTTCCAAAAAGTTCTTTCTCAGATTACAACAACAGCAGCAGCAACAATTTAACGCGAAAAGTTTATTCATAAAAATGTGTGTATAATCCTTTCATTGGGGGGAGAAATGTGAGAAAAGGGCCATTTATCTATTTCGAGATTACAACAAGACGTTTTTATTACTGATTTCTCTTGACTCAAGTTGTTTGTGTGAGAAGAGGCTCACTAAATTTATATTTCTGGTATGATATTAGTATTATACTTTAATAACAAATTACTGCCACTTCTTCTTGTGTCATGTAATGTTGTAACATAAGATAGACTAATAATAAAAGGTCATAATAAAAACTACACGATAAAGAGACGATGATGGTGCGATACCTCTGTTATATTGCCTAGTAGGCAATCGCAGTCATAAGACAGACAGAGAGATTTTGTTCACTCAATGTCATGCTATGCATTATTGTGATCATGATGACGATGATGCTACTCTCAGTGTTTTGTCACAAGGATATTACAGGATGATGAGATGATACTACTCAGATTATTACGAGGACTTGACACATATGTCACTCAGAATGAGAATAACTGTTTGATTTGGAACGAGGTTTATTTTATAAGTTCAACGTAACGTAAAGATAGACATACATACAAATACAACATTATCCAAAGTGATTTCCTACACTCCTTTCCTTACCTTAAAAAACGTTTCTAAAGTCTTGCTACAATTTGTTATTATTACAGTCTTATTAACACACGTACAAACACTAAAAGCTATTATCTCAATAAATGTTTAGATTATAGTATAGTAAATAGAATACCGGGATTACAAATAAACTTACGCTAACACCACATATATTTCATTTTTTGGTATATTTTTTCCACAGATTTATTTCTTTTTTCGTAGATATATAGAGTCCGAACGATGAGAGAACGAGCGAGAAAAGGAAAATATTACTCATGATGACCAAAACTGCGCTGCGATGAGAAACAAGTGTTTTATAAAAAGACCACACGTCACTTACATACATACATAATTGTATGTATATATAATTTCAGAGCCAGTGCATCACACAAAACACACACAGCATGTTGTGCACACAATGGCATCTGTTTTCTGGTTAAATATATATCCGAGGAGTCAAATGTGCAATAGATTTTTTCAGTCTTATGCATGTACTTTTTTCTTGTTTATATACAACTTGTACAGTTCTTTTTACAAAATATTTATAGATATACAACAGTACAAGGAACTCTGAACGAACGATAAAAAGAAACGAGGCAGATTTTCCCATGAAGATAGATGCATTATATCAATATATTATGCTATACTCCATGCTATTGCTATACTATCCCTGCTCCATTCTAGAGAATATGAACACCAAACTATTTTTTCGGATTTCTTTCCCTTTCCCTACCTTTTCTCCAACCTCTCTGCTTTATGTTATATGTCTAGCATGCTCGCTTGGTACACTGCTTGTACTACTCACTCAAAAGCACTTTCTTTCCATGAATCCATCCACATACAAACAACAGGCAAGTTTCCTTTTCATGCTGCTGCCATCATCCATGCCACACAGACCATTAGCCTGAAAAATTACCCGAGGAAAAAAAAAAGAAAGTTTGCTATAACATTTTTCTCTCTTCTCGCGGGAATCTTTACCTCTTTCACTTTCACATCGGTAGTTTAGTTCGTGAGGTAAACAAACCAAACCAGTGTGTGATGCATGTATACTGCTATTAATGTTTTGTTCTGTTTTATAGAATGGAAGTATATATAGAGAAACAGAGCAATAGCAGCAGAAGGATATTGGTTTGGTCTGGAGGTAATTTTTCACACGTTTTATGATGCGAAGTAAATGCAACAATAAGTGTTTCATTATATGAAGTGAAGTGATGCACACAATTTTTTATAACTTATAAACAAGTTGATGTATACATTGGGAATGAGAAGTATAATGAATAGGAGAATTTTTATGATGGCCCATAACACGACGATAAAATTAAGGTAGATTATTGGAAATAATAATTCCATTTCACTACGCTACTTATTTTCCATCATTATTATCTAAAACGGATCGATACAAATGTGCTTTCTGTTTTGTCTGAGAAATTGTAATGGTGAGTGACCCTGTAATAATCCATAATTGTGTACAAGTAAAACATTCCTGTGCACTGTACACTTGATGTACATAAAAAGCTATTATTATGGATCCTACTACCTACGTGCTTTTCTTCAGAATTTCCTTTCCAATCTCTTTTGATAGCTTTTTGTATACTACACTCTTGTACGGTATCCATTAATTCTTAAATACAATGTTCAATGAATGAGTATACATTATGTATGTAAGAAGGCGAGGAAGAAAATGCTGTTGAATTTCATTAGTCGAGTTGCCCACCACTGCTCCGCTGAATTACATTATCGTAGTAATATTATTGCATAGTTTGATGTTGGAGAAATAATAGAAGTGAATGCCTTTACTTTACTGTATCTAGTCTTTAATGGAATCTTTTCAAGTGAAAGACACAAGACCAAGTCAAGTCCTAGATAAATCCTATTGACTGCTGTAGAAAAATGGCTACATGCATGCTTTCACATGTCAACGTCAACTGAGAGCGCTCTGTTTTAATGTAATTTCATTTTCCCAACAACGTCTTCGCTTTCTTCTTTCTACCTTCTCTACAAAATGCACACTAGATGAAGTTTCTTTGCTACTGTTTATTACGTTTTTCTAGAATAGAGTTCCCTCGAAAGTGGTAGGTCTACAGAATATTGGATTAATAATGAAAATCCTAAGTGCATTAAATGTTAAAAATACAACAAAACTTGATCGCCTTTACGGAGTATTCAGCATGTATTGCTGCTTGGCTTTTATTATATTATTCGTGTAAAAAAAGTAAAAAACTAGTAGACATTATTGACTTTAGAAGCAATTAAGAATTCTTTGAATGTTCACGGATGAATATGCCTTTACCTTTCAACTCACGTCTTACACAAGTCAAGTATTAAGTTACGAGAATAGAAAAAGGAAAAACGCTCATTGATTTTGTACCTTTTGTACACATATTTTGAAGGGATAAAAGAGGCGACAGCATATTTTTATACAAATTTTAACTAGGCGGTGTATATAAAAGAAGTGATTTTCTAGATATCAAAATTTCTAACAAGGTATTGCGTTACATTGACTTTGAATGTGTAATAAAATGAAAAGGGTCCCTGTATATTTTTTAAAAATTAAATCATGATAAGGAAATATTTTTCTGTGGTGGTAATGAAAGATTAACCAGATATCAAATCACAGACGAAACTTCGACAACAAGATGAAGAGCACGCATAGGTCACTGCAGGGCACGTCAAGAAACAAAAAACTATTAAAAAGCCATGAAACATGTAAGTGTAAATGTTAACAAGTACAATATACGATGCAATGTGCACTGCTCAAGCACAATTCAAAGTTTAAGCCAGCACATAAAAAATCATGTCTACTCGATCATTTATTTGACTTCATCATCATGATCAGAACGAGGATGTTATACAACATGCATGAAAACACCATTCTGCTTAATGTCGTATTATTTTGTAAGTTAGCACCACTGCACAACAGCGTAGCAACACTACCAATGCAGAAAACCTAACAAACAGTAGAGAAATTGAGGTCATATTATTTTAAAATACGTTATATTCTTCCTAAGCACACCATAAAATAACACTACAATAATATTACTTTGATAAAATAGTGTGGTGTCGTTGTGTTGTGGTAGCGTACAGAAAATTTATTCAATTTTTAGTGTGATTAAGATAACAATGCCTATTGAGAATATTACTACTAAACTAGCAACAGTTTCATAAATTTTGATTCCAAATTAGGTAAAGGAAGTTGTAACGTAACATGCATGTGAAAAAGCGGACACGTACTAAATTGCGTTTTTTATTCTTTTTACTCTGTCTGTGATTGTCCTTTTACAATGGCTTTGATAATTCATGCAACAAAAGCAGAACGTAGGATTCAAACATAATGGCATAAGAAGACAAAACACTCCCTTCAATTAGAAGGATGTCTATCAGTCTGTTATATTTTGAAATATTACTTTAAAAGTGTTTTGAAACAATTTTTCGAATTTAACAAAATAGGACAAGTTTATTAATGCTGAGAGATATGAAAAAAATGAGACAATGAACGGTAGGAAAACACTGAGACAAAAAATTTCCTCCCAATTTTAGGAAGTTTGAAAATGTTGACGTTATGTTGGCATTCTGCTTTGGCACAAAGTTTTATTAATGAAGACAAGCGTGCACGCAATGCAATACGCGCAATAAAAATTGATACAAGGAACCGTAAAATTTTATCCGCATACAAATACAACTGACACAAGAAAAAAAGAGGAAAAGAAGAAGCTTTCGAGCCGTAGTAATGTGATGTTATGATGGTGGTAAAGTAGGCTCACTAAAAATTGAACTGTGTATGCTTGGCTTACGGTATCCCAGATTTATCTCAAGAATTACGGTTTATTCTGCATCGCTTCAGGCTTTTTATATTCATTTGAGAATCTATACACTATACATCACCGACAATGCAATACAATAGCTCTCAGATCGCTAGCTTAGCTGGCTACATAGTTGCCTTCCTAACAAACATCACGTTTGTTGCAACGAAAATGTTTGGTGTTCTTTGCTTTGGTATTTGGTATGCAGGAATATGAAAGGCTTTTACACAAACAACGTACGCTCAGCCATGCACTATCAAATCATCATCATGAACTAAAAAGCCAGAAAAAAAGAAGACGTAGAGCTGAGCTGAAGAATATATGCGACATGTCTTGCCTGACTCTTGCCTGCCTGTCTATCTGCCTGTTTTACTTACAACATAACATTTTTTTAGCAAAAAGTTGTTGGAAAAGAAAAATTGCTTTTTTAGCTTGTGCCATGCAATGGCATGGCATACCATCACTACCACAGATATCAAGCTAAACACCACGAGACATACATAACAGGCTGGGCGGAAGGAAAAAAAATATTATACTGAACAGAAAGAGAAGATGAAAATGGAAAGAGCTCAACTGTCTGTCAACTCTACTTTTTGTGCGTATAAAAATGTATATTTTAAAAATGCTCTTATGGGATTAGCATTCAAGCTTTTTATTGTGGACTTTTAAAAAATGTAACGAGTTATTTCTAAAAAGGCTACTGTTCTCTTGTGTGCCTGACTGAAGATAATATCATTCAAGGACAATTTAAGCATGTTTGCTAGTTAGTGGAGAAGAGATGTAAGGAAAATGTGTGAGAAATTTTGTTTAAAAACATGGATTTAGTTTTTTATTTTGGAAAATCTAATAACTTGGTCTTCTTTGCTTGGTTTTTACTTTACATGCTTTAAAATTGCATTCTAATCACAATCTAAAAGGTTCTATAAATTATAAAGTCATTGAAGTCAACATCACAATGTATTTTTTTTGTCTGTGTAATAACTTGCACTTCGTTTTTTTAGTGTGTGTTCCCTACGAATAAAATTATGTTCTTTAACGAATTCATTTAATATTCTGTACGTGCCTGCGTGTAATACGTTGTACGTATTTTATGACAAAGTTATCATATCGTAAGTTAATGCAGTGATGGGTATATGTGAAATATAAAATGCATCACAGAGATATTTGCATGTTCTCTTCAGCAACATAACAAAAGCAGCACGTCAGAGTATTTTCTTCCTAATGAAATGATTTGAATAGGAATACCTACATTATTTATGATACACTGTCTTACTGTCAAAGTCCTCTTGTGTATAGAAAATACTTATTACTTTATTACTTTTATGACACGCTAGCCAAAAAGTATGATAGATAAATGTTTATTACAGAAATTACCTAAAGGCTACACCGCATCATTAAAATGCTCAAGCAGGCTTGCGTCAACCTTTAAATTGTGACGTGTTTTGTAAAATATACATACACGTTGCATTGTTGTTTTTATTATGACATCCTAAATAAAATATGAAGTGTTCCTTTTCTAGCATAACATATTGAACTAGTCCTTATTATCTTTTTTGAAGTAGTTTTCGCTTTAATTTTTATTACCTCTCCAATTTAAATATCCACTAATGAATATGATTACAATACTCTATTGCTTAACTTCAATTTTTTAGCAATGTGAATATGTTCAGTAATTTTATATATGCAAAGCACGGCTACTTGTTTTTTTTTTAAATTTTGTAGGCAAGTGGTGAGAAATATATTTCATATGCATCATTTTTTAGTGTGAAATCACAAGTGAAATTGGTTTTTCAATATGAATAGGGTCATCCTGAGAAATAAAAATGTCAGCCTTGACCCTACGGATATGATAAGGAGGATGATGATGATGACGATCATGACGATTAAAACAAATATTATTTGAATAATATATTCATTTCGTGAAGAGGTTACGGGCAATTAGTTCAATAAGTTGTGGTACTGCATGGAGTCTTCTCCGACAAACAACCCATGCTGTGAGGCGATTATATGTTTCGACCTTCCTTTCTTTAAAAAATAGAGAATACGATTAGAGCTCGATTTGTACAAACTACAAAGTTGGTCGGTCTCCTTTTTCCGCTGAGTTGAACAATGGGATTGTTGTTTTTTCTGTTTGATTTTTTCTTTTCATTTTCGATTTCTTTTTTTACGCATTAGCGTTTGTGGTGGCGATCGAAATAGCATCACAAGAAGTTGGAGCTAAACTGGTGTTGTTATTGTTGTTGTTGATTGTACTAGTGGCTGAGGCGAGGAGGCCGGCAGCTACTTTACCAAACGTTTCTAATGACTTGCTTCCAATTCCAGTGAGTCCAGTTGTGGTGGTGGCAGGCACGTCAACAGGTGAGGAGGAACATGAAGCAGAAACAGAGGAGGATGATGATGAAGAAGCTGACGTGTTATTGCTTGAAGGAATGATCAAGCTACTAGAAGAGATGGTGGTGGTGGTTGTTGTACTATTCATGCTGGAAGGCGAAAGTGACGCAGCAGCATTTTCCTTTGCATCATCCTCATCATCATTGTCATTATCATTAGCTTCAATATCCACTTTAATTGCCACAGAAGAGGTGGACGTCGTGGGTGTTACCTCCGAATTACTTACATTGTAAGTTAGTGAGTCTGAAGTAGCTGCAGCAGATGCTGTAGTTATTGTAGCGGATATCACGGCAACATCACTCAATTCTTCGGTTGAATTAATATTCATGGACATGCTGTTGTCTTCAATGATAACAGTAGCTGGGTCTTCGGCAACCAAGGGTGTTGTCTCTGTAACACTTTGGATCCCAGTCTCACAACTAAGAATTTGGTCATTTATAACATGAAATGAGGGCACACATGTGGAACTGTCTTCAGAAGGAATCACGTTGTCAGTATCCATTTGCATAGATTTATCATCAATTTCAGACATTGTCAGGGTAGTTGTTTCCGTCTCAGTCATTTCTGCGTCTTCAACTGGCGCATCAACCAGCATCATTTCTTCACATTCTTCGACATGCATGCTTTCCTCGATCTCCATAGGAGTCCCCACATCCATTTCTTCAGTTGAAGTCGGATCTACAACTTCTGCTTCTGGAAGAAGACAAGACTCCTGATGAACAAGACTGCTACTGTCATCAATCCCTAAAATATTTTCACTCTCTCCAGTCTTATTGTCCTCCTCAGGAAAAATAACAGGTGCTGTCATATCATCACCACCATCCGAAGAATTCTCAACTGGAAAGGCTCCAATTCCAACATTTTCCTCAAACATTACATTTTCTTCTGGTTCTTCTACTGCACTGACAAAAGACTCAGGTTCATCAGGTAGCATGGCGGTTTCTAAAAGCTTCCGTTCTTCTAAAAGCTGTTGTTGCTCAAGCTGCTCCTGCTCCTCCTCAATTTTTTTGTCATCGACAGCCGATGATGATGCTTCATTGTTGTCAGCAGTATTTTTATTATCCTCAGTGGCAATAGTGGTATCTGTGACTGGATTCTCATTGTCCAACTGTGCGTTTGATTCAACCATGACACCACCACAAACAGTACTTTCAGCTTGCTCAGCAGTTTCAACTTCGCATGTATTTTTATTATCCTCCTCGGGTGCATCGTCAATTCTATTCCCACTGTGCTCTGTAAACTCGGCTGTACCTCTTTCTTCCTTCTCAGCAGCAGCCTCAACGCCAGCATAATCATCCACATTCTCTTCTTCTCCTTGTTCTTCTACAACATTTTGTTGAGGGCACTCTGCAACATCTTCAAACATCACTTTACTCTCGCTTTCTTCACGTTTTTCTGATTCCTTGTCAGTTTTTATTACTCCATTTACTTCAATTGATGGAGGATTTATGGTTATTTGATTGGGAATGGAATCTTGATTCAATGACGAGTCATCATAAACATCATGAGCAACTTGTTGTTCGTTGTCCTCTTGTACTTGTTCTGCTGCAGCTTCACCAGATTCCATCATCATCATTTCTTCACTGGTACCAATATCAACATCTTCTTGTTTTTCTTCACAAGAAGGCGATTCTTGGACAACATTTTCTTCGCCTTGCTGCTCCTCTGTTGATGCCACTTGAATGGTTTCTTCAGTGCTCAATATTGGCAGAGCATTTTCAACTTCTTCTTCCTCTTCACAATCCTTTAGTTGTGATGGCTCGGTGGAATTTTGAGAAGTAACAAATAAACACTTTGCAGCGCTATTAACTTCAGCATTTTCCTCAATCTCTTTAATTTCCAGCTGCACAACTGCGGAATGATTGGAATCGTTCTGCGTTAATAATTCTATCGCTTCTTTTTCATTATTTTCCTCGTTTTCCGCACCGGGCTCGTGACCATCATCATCATCAGCACCTCCATCAACTTCATTTTCTCCTGCATTGGGACCTAAGTCAATTACAAGATCTCCACATTCCGAGTCATCTTGTGAGAAATTACTTGCTTCATTCACTCCAGCTAAAAATGTTGACTCTACTTGAATATCATTTTCTTCTGAAACTGTTTCCTGCTCTTGTTCTTCATTTATAGACTCTTGTTCAACCTGAGAAGAAGCTAATAAATTCTCTTCTGTTTGACTTTCAGGCAAGATATTGGTTTCCTCAAGTTTTTGTCTTTCGATCACGTCTGCAGATATCTCAACGGGGTCTTTAGTGCAGTCAACTTCTTCTTTTCCCACATCCTTTTCCTCGCTCATAACTTCCCCAACATTTTCAAGAGTATTAATGCTGTCATCATTCTGAAAACTTGTAGGAACAGTGGCATCGCTGCTATTATTATCATTCGCAGATAGCGATTGAATTAGCTCATCATCATTCTTTACAGTTTCTTCCTCATTTTCACCAACTTCCATTGAATCTTGCTCATTAATAGCCAGTTCCGTTTCGTCACTATTTTTCTCATTATCTCCATCGTCAATACATAGCTCCTCTGCATCACCATCATTTTCAATTACTGAATCATCGCCCATCTCCCCAATATTTGTTTCCATTTGCTCATCAACTCCAACATCCAACACATCTACGTCCACATCTTCATCATCAGCAGCCTTTACCAATTTTACTCTTTCCTCCACAAAAACATTTTGTTTTTCTTCCTCAACTGGCTCATCCATTTTATTCTCTTCAATTAATTCAGCATCAACTTCCATTTGCACTTCACTTTCCACTTTTGTCTCACTTTCCCCCAACCCTACCACTGCTTGGTCTTTTACCATTTCAACGTCCACCTCTACATCATCATTATTTTCATCAGCCATTTCGCATCCTTCAACACTTTCCATAATTTTAAGCTGACCATTTTCCTGCTCTTTTGGGATTTCAAAGGAGCTTTCTGACTCTTGGGGGTTTATTC
Organism: Entomobrya cf. arborea Gr-Col-00668; assembly: GCA_034699025.1. Classification (NCBI taxonomy): domain Eukaryota; kingdom Metazoa; phylum Arthropoda; class Collembola; order Entomobryomorpha; family Entomobryidae; genus Entomobrya; species Entomobrya cf. arborea Gr-Col-00668. Next base: position 13,320 of record JAQIWN010000467.1, on the reverse strand, counting down.
CAATTTGGATTGACGTATCATCCGATTTTTGTGGCATGTCCACCATAACTTGAGTTGTGGACTTTTCATTTTCAGTAACAACGCTACTTTCAGTAACATTACTACCACTTTTCTCCTCGCTTGTCTCCTCTTTTGTTTGCGTTTCAGATTCTGGAATTACGACTGCGGGTTGTTCGCTCTCGCAAACAACAGTAGAGACTTTTTCAACCACGACCTCCACTGCTTTTACGGGTGATGGTGTTTCAACTTCACTTTTACATGGACTTTCCGCTGCTGAAACGAGAACTGTTGTAGCTGTGGTAGTGGTGGTGGATGTAGCATTAGCTGGAGCACAAGTGGAAAATTCTTTTGAGGGATCTGCTCCTACCACCACATCGGCATCTCCCTTCTTCTCGTTACTCGCCTTTTCAATCCTCTCCCCCTCGCCTTCTTCTTTTGACTCCCGTTGTGCCACAAACTCTGACTCACTCTTTACTACCATTCCCTGCTCACAAGCATTACTTTCACTATTACTACTGTCAGTAAACTTTTTCTCAGTAATGGGAAGAGTATTTTCGTTTTTTACACTTGAAGAAACGCCAGCTTGCATTTCAATCTTTTGGAGTTTTGCCGGTGGTGGTATTTCACAAGAGTTTTTATTACTTTCAGTTGTAACTGGACTTGCCAAGTCTATCTTAATTTTACTCATTGTTGTTGTCTCTGAGTCAGAGTGAGAGGAACATGTTTTTGGTAACAAGTTGGAAGATGATACTACAGCAGGAGATGATGAGTCTTGATCCAAAGAAAATGACCGTTTTCTTTTCTCCTCCATTTTTTCTTCCTTTGCAGCCAAAAGCTTGTTCACTTCGGATTTTAGAGAAATCGTTTGTGCTGATGGCACAGATGCTGATAAGGAGATGGTGGTGGTTACGGCTGAAGTAACTGCTGGCAAGGCAGCTTCATCTTCATCCTGTAATTTTACCTGGACCGGAACGGATACACCAGGAAATGGGAAAACAGGTGAAGGCAAGTGTGGATGAGTTTTTTGTTCATTACTCATTTTCACAGGTGAAGTAGGCGATGACGAAATTTTACTGGTTGGAGTGGATTTTTGTTGTAAACCATCCTTGCTGAACGGCATATTGTGAAGGTTAATATTGGAAGACATTGTACATGGATTGTTAATACTAGCAGTTCGATTGAGGAATGCGGGTATTGTGGGAATTGGTCTGGCAAGGGAAAGACTTTGTACAGCGGCAGCAGAAGTAAAATTTCTATTGCCAAGACAAGCTAGGCTTCCTAGTGCGGCAGCTGGTCCCGAAGGGATGCTCCCAATCTCTTTCTTGGAAGCTATTATTTCCTTTGAGGGAGACAGAGACTTGTTACTACTGTGGTGGTGTTGCTGTGTAGCTGGTTCGCTAGATCGAAATCCATCCTTGCTGCTCACATTGTGAGACTTATTGGATGTAGAAGCCCCAGGTGATGGAGTCTTGTTGGTTGAAGCGGATCCAGGAGATAACAAAACAGAATCAGAAGAAGGGGTTCTGTTGGTAAGCCGACTTGAACAGCTCGATCCAAGATGATGCTGCTGTTGTTGGGGAGAATGATGATGGTTATCCCCTTTCGGTGGGCTTAATGAATTCATAAGATGATGAGTTGGATGATGAGATGGCTTGGTTGAGTACAAGGAATCGGGGCGAAGGAGGGAAGCACACGTCATTGTGCTTGGCTTGTTATTAGTTATTGCTGCACCACCAACGCCCTTGACAGGGCTAATAGGACCAGCAACACCACCACCGCTACCGCTTTCTTTACTGTTAAATGCGGAAGGGCTCTTTGGAATATTTACTGAAGGTGAGATTAAATTGTTTGAAATGGAGCGTGTGGGAGACAATGAAAAATTTGGCTTTGCCTGTAGAGGAGGCATAATTCCGAAGTTGCTACCGCTTGTAATCGTGGCTTCAGCGTTGGCATCTGAAGAAGCATCTTTTGGTTTGCTGGGTAAAAAATTGGATATTTTCATACTGTTTGGAATTGCACCTTTGATAGGATTGCTTGCAAAGTTGTTGGAAGACTGAGAAACAAAGTTTTTATTTAATGCACTGAAACTTTTATTAAGTGCTGTTGTATTTGCTGCAGCAGAGCTAGAAATAGACGAGCTACCAGATTGGAAGCTATTTCCTGAACTGTTACTGCTTGAGGAAGAGCGAGAAGGGAGTAGAGGGTTATGGATCCCGGGAGGAAAGACGGGCATAGCAGTTGACACTGTTCCATTGATTTTTGTGCTTTTACTGCCACTACTTGGGTTAGTGCTGGTGCTACTACCAGTGTTGGTGGAATGTTGGTGATGATGGTGCTGCTGCTGATGTGGACTTTTTCCAGAAGCGGAAGTATGAGAGCTATTATGCTTGGGTGGATCATGTTTGGTAGTTGTGTTGTTGCCGTGATTGCTAACCGTGGTGTTACCTGGCACGGAAGAAGGAGCTGTGAAAGGATGAGCTGATCCTGATGTTGGAGATTTCATGGAAATAGATGACGAAGATGGGAGAGGAGATGAATTCGGGGATTTTGGTGAAACATGTGAATGGGAAAACATGGGAGAGTATGGCATAGCAGAGTTGGGTGACTTTCCTGGTTGTCCTGCAGAATTACTGCTGGGGCTTGTCCCTTGCTTGGTGGCGACATTAGGAATTTTCAAGCCGGCTGTGGCTGCTGCGAGAGTTGGCTGTTGTTGTTGCTGCTGTTGTGGAGGAGCATTATTACCTGGTGCGCCATGAGGTGGAAAAAATGCATTAGGCATGTTTAATGGTGGGCTCATTCCTCCTTGCATAAAAGGATGATGCATTCTCATTCCTGCAGCGGCAGCAACATGTGCTGCTTGGGCATTGTGGACATTTAATGCTGCCATGAAATGAGGGTCAAACATTCCCGGAGGAATTTTGTTTGCTGCTCCCAAGGCTGCTAAATGATGTCCAAATTGGGCTGCAAAGAGATTTGGATTGAATGCGCTATTTGCCCCAGCACCTCCACTAGCTCCAGTGGCTGGAGCACCTGAAGGAGATCCACTAGCAGCAACGGCGGCAGCTGCTGCAGCCGCAAGTTGGTGTGCTGCGGCAGCTCCAGCTAAATGGGGATGTCCTGAAGGTGAGAATAGACTGGCGGCTACTAAGAGCTCATTCATTTGATTAAGTTTTCCTTGTTGGTTTGCGGAATTAGAGAGGGTCCATAAATTACGCAAGTGGTCTCCAGCGGGTGGGGAGGGTGACGTCATCGGGCTTACGGGTGAGGCAGAAATGGGACTGGTTATACCAGAAGATGAAGGAGACACTTTTGTGTTATTTCCAGGGCTGGATTTTGTGGTAACATTTCCAGATGTATTGGGACTGGGGATCCGTATCTTAGCAGATGAAGATGTGTTTGACGAAGTATTATGTTGGGAATGTGGGTGGTGATGACTTTGTTGTTGCTGAGAATTTTTCATGTTTTGTAAATGTTGTTGCTGCTGCTGGATCTGAGAATTTTTCATGTTTTGCAAATTTTGTTGTTGCTGGGCCTGAGAATTTTTCATGTTTTGCATATTTTGTTGCTGTTGCTGGTTCTGAGCAGCTTTTAAATTTTGTAACTGTTGCTGCTGTTGTTGTTTCTGAGCAGCTTTTAAAATCTGTACTTGCTGCTGCTGTTGTTGTTGGGCTTGTGCCTGGTTCTGGGCAGCTTTCAAAATTTGTACCTGCTGCTGTTGTTGGGCTTGTGCCTGGTTCTGGGCAGCTTTCAAAATTTGTACCTGCTGCTGTTGTTGGGCTTGGGCCTGTTTCTGAGCCAAGTTATCAACAATGGAACTTATTTTTGAACTCTGATTAGGTGACAGTTTGGATACACTGACAGATTTGGTTTGTCCCTTGAAGGAATCGGCTGCTGGTGAAGTGTTAGAATTTTTCATAGTTGGAATATTAATCTTGGGGGACAGGAAATTGTTTGCTGCTGCCGCCGCCGCTGCGGCTGTTGGTTTGTTCAAGTTTGGAGAACTTGCCTGTGGTACTTGTGATGCAGATGGTGTGATAACGATTCCAGGTTTCTCAGCTCTCTCTGGACTCTTTCGTGGTTTCTCACTGGGAGACTTGGAAGATTCTCTTGGATTGGGAATGGTTATAGGCGGTGTGGTACGTGTAGATCGACCTGAGAGATCCAAAGGAATTTCACCAGTCGATGATGATGAATTACCATTTTTATTCTTATCAGGCTCACTAGAGGTGGATGAAGATCGACTTTTCTTTTGCTCGGGAGATTCCTTGGCTGGTTTCTTATTATTATTTCCTTGTGCCCCAGGAACGGCAGACACACCGCCGATAGATACCAACTCAAAAGGTCTTTTGTTAGCCATGTTAGCATTTTTATTAGCTTGTTGTTGGGATGATGCATTATTGGCTGCACCACCGGAATTTGTTGGCATTCCTTTCATATCTTTCGTGGTAGCAGCATTATTGGAATTAATTGCAGGAGTTGGACTCTTCCTTTGAAGCCCTTGCGTGATATCAAAAATTGAAGCGAGAGGATCGTTACTCATTTTTGACTTATTGACAATACTGATTCCACCTCGGCTTGTAATGTTTGCTTGACTTTTACTGCCTGGACCACCACTAGCACTTATTGTAATTTCTACTGGAGGTGGTTGCTGTTGTTGTTGCTGCTGCTGTACCGCACCAGTAACATTCCCTTTGCCAATTATGGAAACACTATCTTTGACCATGAGTCGAGGATTAGATGAATTCATGGTGTTTGTGGACATCATAATTTTATCAGATTTGGCTTGTGAATTGTTACCCGAGTTTGGGTTAGAGATTTTCATTGTATTGTTTGGCGTGTGAGGATGTGCAGTTAAATGCGGAGGCAAGGTGAACCCTAGACCCTTCATAATATTGTTGCCAGCATTGGCACTGCTCATCATGTTGTTCATGCCAGATACACCGGATGAAACGTTGCTACTATTATTATTATGATTACCCATGTTAGATACTGATGTAGGCACATTAGCTGGTCCGATGGTGATACCAGGCGGCATTTTGCCACTAAGCAAACTTGCTGCTGCAGCAGACACTGATTTCATTTTATTTCCGGTGCTCACATTATTATTGCCAGAGTTTCCACTAGAGCCTAGCATATTCATGTTATTGTTTGGTGGGGCTGCGGGAGTAACAGAAATGGAACTACTTCCTCCGCCAATAGCAATATTTACTTTTTGTCGAAGTGCTTCTTCCAATTTCTGGTTTGGTTTATTCATGCTGACATTTATTCCCGGACCTGTGATGCTAATATCCAAACCCTTTCTGTCTTTGAGTTTCTTTGCAGCATTGTCCTTGGATGAAGATGCCCCACAATATATTTTTGTAATCTCCATACTCCCCGGTCCATTAAACTGAGGCTTATTGGCAGCATTCGCTATCACCTTCTCAATAGGATTACTAGTGCTCACACTAATCGAAGAATGAGTTGTACTTGTGGTGGTCACTACGACTGCATTACTACCACTTGATTTTTGTTGAGGTGGTGGTACCTCTGTCACCGTAATTTGATGAAGACTCTTATTTGTAATGGGATGAGTAAATGTATGTGAATTGATCCTATGCGGATTGCCTTGAGATCCCGACATATTTTTGTCCTGACTGGAGGAAGACATTGTCATTCCAGTATTCATGGTGTTGTTCATTTTACCCATGTTTTGTCCGGAAGATACACCTCCGACATGGTTTCCAGACATGCCACTCATTTGGTTTGGGTTCACTGGGATCAAAGTAACCGACTTGGGTACATGAACAGAGTCGGGGAGTAATGGGTGGGAATGTTTATGACTGTTATTATTGCCACTGGCTGAGGATCCACTCTGCATTGCAGAATGCTGCTGGTGACTATTCATCTGACCATGAGACGATGAAATGGGCATGGTTGTGGACTGAATTTCCATCCCTGTGTTCTTTGGTATGAGCTCCGCTGGAGATAACATTTTATTTCCGTGCTGTTGGCTTCCTTTGGTATTATTAGCTGAAGAAGAGCTTGTGTTTGTGGTGTTATTATTAGCATTTGCATTGGTATTCACACTCACGCTTATGCTCTTGCTGATGTTATTCAAATGACCATGAGCTGAAGCACTTGTCCTCGCAGAGTTGTTATAATTCTGCATGCCTGCCAATGGTTTTCCTTTCCCGGACGATGACGTGGTCTGGAAACTTTGATTTTGTTGCTCTTTCACTTCCACCACGGCACCACTGCCAGATTCTTGGCTGGCTTGCTTGGATTTTTGACTTTGGTTTGATGCCACAGTGGTTGCTGATGGAGGGCTGAGTGTAAAGCTAAGTTTTAACGGTTTTTGGCTATTATTTGTTACAGTAGCGGATGCCATAGCCCCTTTGCCCGGCTTATCTCTATGCCTCAGCTTGTGATGGTGGTGATGATGATGTTTATGCTTGTGATGCTTACGCTCGGGTGATTTACTCCCTGCCTTATTAGCAAGTACCGATCCTAATGATAGCTTTAATGGTTCTTTCTTTTCTACAGATGCTGCAGATGAAGATGAAACAACTGCTGGGGTGGCACCAGAAGTTGAGATTGAAAGTTTTAGAGGTTGATGCCCATGATTATTATCAGAGCTATTATCAGAGGATGAGGAAGTGGATGACACCCGTAATCGTAAAGTATCAACTTTGCCTGATTTACCTTTACCTTCATCAGTAGATTTGCCTCGTTTCTTGTTAACGCTAATGTTTGCATTACGCTTATTACTACTACTATTCAGACTATTTTCATTCCTTGCTGACTCTCGCTCGGACTCTGTACTACCTTTGGTATCTGTGGAATGTGATCTAGAAGATGAAATGTGGTGTGACCTTATACTACTATTACTAGACGCTATTGCTACTGACCTTTTCATGCTTTCCTTAATTTTGTTATTTAATCTTCGGGAGGACTTGATCCCTTTCATGTGCTCCTTCCTTTCTACCAACTCATAGTCTTCATCTTCATCCTCATCATCGTCGTCATTATCTTCGTCTTCCTCTACCTCTTCCTTTTCAACTTTGATTGTGGCTGAGGTATTATGATGAGTTGGAGCGACAGTGGTTGATGATGAACTGGTGCTGTTACTACTTGCATTGTTATTAGTAGATTTACTCGAGAGACTTCCAGCAGATTTGGATGATGCGGAGGTGGATGATGATGATGTTGATGACGTTGTTGCTGTTGCTGGAGCTTCGGTTGACGTGCTCGTGGATTTCCCTGACGTATTACTATTCCGCACACTTCCTTGATTGCCACTTGTGCTGGTATTGTCTGCCAGACGGGGAAGTTTGGATGATGGAGCGGAGGAGGAAGAGAACATGGATGATCGGTTGTGGGGTCCGGATGCAGTGTCATCGTCTGGAGGCTCATCCATCACAGAGGGAGCAGGTCTTTTCATTCCAGCGTATACCGTAACGCTCTTAACGGGTCGTTCGAAAATGCGGTAATGGATGTTCATGGGTTCCTCCTGAAATGAATTTTTAACATTAAAATTATATTTTTCATTGAGTTCAGTCTACAAAAAAGCTTACATATGTATTAAAGTCAGGACACATGTTAAAAATACAACAATGCATTAGTAAATTAGCCAAGCAGATAGGGAAAAAACATTTTGTGAAGTCTCACTTTTTAAAATTGCAATTTCATAGGATATTTTGTTCAAGCATTTTTTATGATTGTAGCGTGTGGTGGTGGTCAACAGTTAAAAATATTTGACCATTGTTTTAAAATGAAAATCGTGACGAAACCCAAGCCAACCCAAGCTGCTAATGCTGCTGCTGCAGTAATATATATAAAAAACAATAAAATAACATGATCGTAATATAATACAGCATTTTGATCAACTTCAAGTGTCTATTGTCTTTCTTCACTGGCTTGCTGTTGTTGACAAGAGTCCACAGGATCACTCGTCGACAAAGTGATGAATGTTGCTACACATTCTGCAGAACAAGCTCAGTAGGTAGTTTAACTTTTCAGATTGGATATCATTTTAAAAGAAGAAAAAATATATTTATATTGCTGCCTTTTGGGTGTTATGCATAGGTACATACGCAGAACGAAGGTAATGATATGTGAGTACTCATCACCATCACCATTTCACATGATAATATGTATAATGATACTGCTAATGTTATAATACATCATTTGATACGTTTTTTTATCCTTAATAAGTAGATCAGTGGATAAAAAGGTAGCAATGAATTTTCTTGCGCAACCGTTTTTCTGAATAATAATTATATTATTGCCAGCTTCTCAAACAAAGCGAAGTGATCCGACAAGCTCAACAGCAAAATAACACTTGTCCATTCCTCTTTTTATTTTTTACAATGCCAACAGAATGTATGGATATTCATTTTCATTTGTAGAAATAATTACTCTTCAAGTTAAACATATAGTTTAATTTCCCATATTATTATATATTTTTTTGCTCTGCTATAACGAAAAAAATGTATTATGCAGATGTGTTATCATCATATTATGTTCATATCGTGTCAGTATGTCTATCCGAATATATATGTTTGAGTTGAGTGAGTGTGTGCACACATCTGTCCTAGAAATACAAGCCAAAAAAGCTGAATAATATATTTATGTTAAAAAAGAGACAAGGATAGTAGGCAGTAGGCATGCAGACATCGTCAATAAGATAGACAAGGTGCAGGAGTAGCAGTACAGCAGTTTTCTTGCTGTACTTGTACTATATTAGTATCTCTCAGAAAATAAAGTAGTAATACTGTAATACAAAATAACAGATAAAAAAGTAATCCAAAATTGCTCAAATTCTCCATTTTTTTCTCCATCTCTCTCGCCATGAAAGAAGCATTATCTACTTGGACGCTTTTTCTCCATGCCATAATAATATCGTGCTCTCTCTATTCATGCTCTCGCTATTTCTACTTACTAGAATTTCGTTGATTCCTTTTTTTATACTAAGTCTACAAATGTAATATTATAATACACTCGTTTGTAATATGCTTTTAGCTTAAAGAACCTGTGAATATATTTTTTTCTGCATGGAAATCGATACATGTCTTGTAATCCTCAACAAGACAGAGATATAATAAAAACAGAAGGAGTAACGAAAGGGAAAAAATAGTACATGTGTGTGTGCACTTGAGCCTTGTGTGTTTTTCTTCTTATTTTTTTACTTTTTTTGGCACTGCTACTACTGCTGCTGCTGCGTGTACTATAATAAAAGCTTGAATAATATAGTACTAAGAAGAAGACTGAATGAGTTAACGAAAAAAACTAGTACAAAAAAGTCTACCTTTACAACAAAACAAAATATATTTTAATAGAACAAATCGCAAAACAAGCATATAAATACACTACCAACCAGTAAGATTATTATTCTAGACGAAAAAATATTTACGATAATAATAACAAAGTGAAATATCATTATGTATTCTTCAAAACTAGATGCGATCTGAAATTTTAAGAATGGAAAAAGAAAAAAAAAGCCTATGTCTTTATCGTATCAGCGTATTATCAGCGTACATGACATGAGCATATTTTGTTGAGCATGAATGTTATAAAGTAGGTATATAAAGACTAGACACATGACGTGATGTGAAGGAGAGCAAAGAGCGCTATTACATGTACACACCATACACCAATGCAATTGTAGTCAAGTCAAGTCAAAAGACACAAACATTTTCGTCATAATAATCTAATACTTTTCTACCACCATCGTATCACCACTATCTAAAGAGCAGAATATTATTATTAGCGTGTAAAAGAGTAAAGTTCATAAAAATATACACGTCAAAGAGTATGGCTTGTGTAGTGTGATGAGCGCTATATGAATTCATGGAGAGATGACGTAAATTCTTTTCAGCCAAATCAGCACGAATGGAGTGAATGGAGAAATCCTTGAAATTGCAGTAGCTACAATAATCTTTCCAAAGAGTAGCCGCATAAATGTAGTACATAGTACATCCTCAGCGTGTGTAGTAGTAGAAGTATGTATAACGTGTACTTGCATATTGGTGATGATGATATGATGATACTGATAAGCAATAAAAACGTTGTATAGACTATATAATAGACTTTGTTGTAAGAAGAGTCAGTGAAAAAAAAATCAAGTCGGTAGCAGATGTGGTAGTTACAGAAGCAGCAAAGTTTTCAACCATTTATCCCATAATTTTCAGCTGGTAGCACAATCAACATCAATACTATATGCCTTTAACCATGCATGCATGCGTAGCGTATAAAATTAGGAATACTAATAAGCATATTCAAAGAAATAATAATATAATCTCCTAATAATAAGTTGATGATTACAAGATAGTATCAAAAGTACACATTAATTAATAAATTAAGATATTCGAGAAGATTTCTTTGAATTATTGAAAGAGATAAGCTGCTTGCTTTTAGCAAAATGCTAAAAAGTGGCTGGACGACATGACTTACAGGTTTTTTTAGTTTGAATTGGATTTTCTAATTCGCTCGATTTATTTTATTACGCTACAAGTATGTAATTTGATATAGAGGAGAAGAGCTACTTGTATTTTGTCCTAAGCTACCCAACCATTTTGAGTGATAAATAAAAATGTTTAAATGCTGCAATTGAGCTGCACAGAAGGTAATAAATCTTTAATTATTGCTACAAGTGCACGCTTTTCATTTGAAGGTACTTTTTACGAGAAAATGTATTTATAAGTCAGCGTTCACTTTTGCTTTCAAATGTAAAGAGAAAATAAAATTTAAAATATGAGCAACTAGAATACGCCAGTACAAGCTTTTATTTTATCCCAAAGAGCTTAAAGTATATAGGGTACATGTGATACTTTACATGGCACTAAGAACACCTAAGAAATTACAAACAAGTGTAGAGAATGAAAAGAGACAAGAACAAAGCAGCTTGATTTTCCTAATATAGAAGTTGGTCTGTGAGAACGTGAACAGCAGGCAAAAAATAGGAAGAGGAATTAAATGGTAATGATCCTCTGTTCACACTGTAGAGCTTATGCCACATGTATATTCAATTAACTGCCCATACAAAAAAAGAAGACAAGAAGAACCAACAATAGTATGAGAGTAATGAAAAAATATACTGCCATGCCATGTATTCTTGCATTTTTTTCCTAATAATTATCTGGAGTCTCTGAAGAAGTATGGTTTTTTTGGGAAGTGAATTATCTTGTAACAAGTAGCACACACTACACATGTTATAATGACTCCATCCATTGAATTACACGTTTGAGTGGATCGCTAAAGAACTGGACAATCTTTCCAGTCACCGTGCACATTGAAGTAGTAGTATCTCCTCATCTCCATCTTCTCCAAAAAGAGCCCTGAATTATTATTAAGAAAGTGTACACCAGTCATGATAATCATTATCATTATATTATTAGCATTCATGCCGCGCACATTCCTTTAAAAAAAAACTCTGCTATATATTTTGCTCGTTCTAATAGTGTCCTGAGAAAAGCTGAAATGAATGCAATTAACTGAAGAAGCAGAAAGACAGGATGCTGTATAATAAGAAGCACATTTAACCAAGCATGTTCCATATTTTTACTCTACTCACGCTCTCGCCACTCGTCTTCTGAAAAGACGTCTCATCTTATACGCACCCTAACTCTTTTATATTTATTTACTACTTGAGAAAAAAAGAATGAGTACAAAAAGGAAAATGATTAGGAAGCTGAGAAAGAAGAATTAAAATTTGCTGCTGTTGACGCTATGCTCCTTCTGTCCGTGATAAATATTTTTGTTAATTACAGAAACAAAAAAATGCTACTTGTAGTTAGCAAATGAGTGATAAAAAAACGGCAAGCATGCATAAAACAGCGTATCATCCTTTTTGATAAAAAGTATCATCATATTTCAAGCTCGTCATACTTCTTAAACAAGGATCGCCCAAAAGCTAATACATCAAAACGGTTTTCTGGTGTAGGCAGTGCAAGTGCGAGTATTACAAATGAGTAATTTAGGTGTGAGGTGTACAAGGTTCCTGTTCTGAATTACAGGCTGAAGCCTATAATCATTTGATGAAAAAATCACGCCCAGAAAGATTAAATACAAGCTGGAAATATTTGCTTTTTTATCACCAGTCAATCAAAAATTATTAACTACTTTTATACTGGTTGATTCAGGTTTGTTTGTAACTGAAAATTAAATATATGTTTGCTATTATTTTTTGTTTAGAAATACAGAAAAATATATTAAAACAATAAGATTAAGAGTCAAGCTCCAGTGATCACTGGAGCCAAGAAAGAAAAAAAGTTGCAAATCTCATGCGTAAGTGATATGCTGTTTGAATATTTTTAAAACAGCGACACATGATAAAGCTAAGGATCAAACTGATGAATTTCTTTGTGGAAAACGATGAAGTTACTGGAAGTGTTTATCAAAGAAAAAGAGAGCAAAGCCATTTTTGTTTTACTTGAACATAAGAAAAAAATGTGAGAAGAAAAACTAGAAACAAAAAAGATGTTTAATGAATATTATATGAACGATTTCTAGAGTAATGTATTAACCAAAAGAAAAAGTTGCTGCGCACGCAACACCTTATTTGGGAATTTATTCAACAAACTCTTAAATCAGACTGAAGTCGGCACGCCGCTCTATTGTTCCATACAAGTTATCAACAAACCATGCCGAAAAAAGTCGTAAGAATGTACACGACAAGGGAAAAAATCATTTAAACAATGGCAAATAACAATTAACAATTTCCAGTTTATGCTAAGCGTGCGTGTACATTAATATTTTTTCATACACAAAGCTTTCTTCGATCTTCGATTTGTTGTTGTACAGTACATCCACATCAATTTATGCCTGTAATTCTCATTAATCAAGTTAAATCGGAGATTACGACTGCTCAGCTCACACTAGAATCAATAAAATAATTTAACGTTGGGCGGAATACCCACATAACAAATGCAATAAAAAACGTGATAGCTGGTTTTAGCGTTGGCGAATGAATCTTGATCTGGTTTTGGACATCCCTTCAAGTCCAAGTCGCTTTCGTGACAACTAATGTGAAAAGAGCTAATTCATCTATGTTGTAAAAAGAAAGCATTGTGTCTAATCTATCGTCAATGCAATCGACAGCCTGCATGATGACAAAGTATCGAGCTGAAAGAGTATTTAGCAAAGAAGATGAGCAAGGACAAAAAATGGACAAAGTTAACAAGCCACGCACGACACACAAGTGCAAGTTTGAAGTGAGAATAAGAAACAACACAGACATCTAGCTCCCTACATCCTTGTAGAGGTTAAGAGTGCAACTCATTTGGTATGCTTCTTATATGCCATTGGAGTCATAAGCAGCAGCAAGAAATACGGTTGCAC
>JAQIWN010000466.1:0-32883 GCA_034699025.1 Entomobrya cf. arborea Gr-Col-00668 | reverse complement strand
TTTTTTCTATGTACATAATACTTGGTTGATATGCCCTGTTCCTCTGTCTCTCTGATATCTTCAGTGTCTTAGCCAGCAAACTCTTGAGCGACCAATGAGCTACACTTTTCCTTTTTAATTACTGACCATTCTGGATGCCCCTTTGGGCTCTGTGCTAGGCACACTAGTTCCACACTGACTGTCATGACGTGAGCACGTATATGCACGAAGCGTGTGTAAAAGTAAAGCTCTCGTCACACTTCTCCCCGATAAAAATACAGAGTATCTTCTTCCCTTGACATTGCTTTTTTTGAAGTGTGTGCGTATCGATATATCTACAACAACACGACATTCATACATACTTGAACTTCGTGTGTGTTTGTGTCTGTGTACTTTTTCCTTCTCCTTTGAGATAAGGACCTCTTCTTTTCCTCCGTCTTCTCTACAAAGTGTGTAGTGTAATATACCGGCTTTTTTGCCAAGACGCGCACCACACAGAGCATGGTACTACTACAACTCCAAAACAACGTGTATCTCTCGTAAAATGTGTTTTTTGTCTGGATCAACATCATCCTCCACAAGTTTGACGCACTCATTGCACACGCGCCAGTAGTAACTTTTTGGAATAAAATAAATTATTATATTGGATTGATTAAGAAGGAACAAATTGGAATTTTGCTTCCGTGTTACCAAGATTGATATATTTTGTGAGCGTGTGTATGTTTTATTACTTTGATGTCCTTTACGAATCCATACAAAATATATTTGGTCTAGGCGAGAGATTGACTAAACTTGATTTATTTATTATTTGATTTTTTCATGCAAATGAATATATCATGCACGTGTAATTGTTTGGACTGGACTTAATGAAAAAATGGTAATGAGACCCAGAAAGTGATAAAACGTTTTAGTTTTTGTTATCAGCATCAGTAATTAAATGAACTATATGAAAAATAAAATAAAACACAGGAAAACTTTTTTTGTGGAGTGAACAATAATGAATGGGGCATTCATAAGCAAATTATATTGTTCCACAATTAATTATGTTTCTTATCTCTCTATGTTGGATTATCAGCAAAGTAATGGAACAAAATTATGTTGGTGCTGATAATGCATAAAAAACTCATCAGCAACCTAATTTAAATGAGTTTGTTAATGATCATCATAATCAACGTCTACTTCTGGTGAACACAGAGAGACGACAAAATAAAGTTTCGAAGCTGCCAAAGTGGTTTATCAGTTCGAATTATATATATATCCGAGGACATCAAGGCAGCATAGTGAATTATATTATTAGTCGGAGAAGAGAAAAAAACATACTAATAAAGTTTACAACTTCATTATCATCTTATTTGTCAGCGAAGCAGATGAGTGGAGAATGGAGAAAATAAAAATGCATGGCATGTTCAAATAAGGCAGCAACAGCGGCATGTTGTCTTGTCTTCTTGTTTTTCTCTGTGTTTAGTCTAATTACTAATTTGCTCTGAAAGAATGCCAGAAGAAGAAGCAATCTCAAAAGAAAATACAACAAAGAAGCACCAAGCATTTACACATGAACTGTCTCTCACTGTCTCCAAAAAGTATAAAAAATAGTGATATATTTTGCAATGCAAATTATTTTTACTTGTTAATTCCTCTCGCTCTCTTCCTTGACTTGTTTACTTCATTGGTTCATTGGAATGAGAGGAAAATAACGTTGTGAAGAAAAGAGAAACAAAGGCACAAAAAAACTATAATTCTAATTTGGACTTCATACATTGTGGTGATGAGTTGGATTGAAAAGTGTGGAGTGCTTAATGTCGAATGGAATACTTAGAACTGTTTTAACTTTGGCCATTTGGTAAAAAATTAGCAAAAGGGAATGCCGATGATAATGACAGTGATAACTGATGAACGAGTGCTTAAAAAGTCAGTCTTCTAGAGGACATTGACGTTTGTAGAAGTGTTGTGCTGGCTGACTGAATTGACAAAAAGCCAACGTCAGCAGCCAAAAAAAGAGATAAGAATATTATAGCTCAATATAGTACATACGAATTAATGTTCATTATTTTCTCGTGATTTTTCAATGAATATTAAATAAGTTTTTTAAATAACAATTTCGGTTCACTTGTGGTCGGATGAATCGTCATCGTTGTTTGCTTTACATGTGTGGAGTTTTTTTTTGTTTTGTGAATATTTCCTTTGGTTAATATTTAAAGAGGATTTTTAATAATAAAAATAAATTCGAGTGACATTTGTTCTATGACACAACCAGTTTCGTAGTGCAGGTGAGTCTTTTTTTGTCTAAATATATAAATTTTTGCTCATTTGGTATGAATGCATACACAAACGCACAAGTCGTATAAAAGTGACATATACGGTAATAGGCTGTAATCTCTTCGACATTACTTTTTTTTGCCGCAGTAATAAAACAAGCAGGGACGTGATTATTGAAAAAAATATGTGATTTTTTTTCATACGGCAAAGGCAAATGTCCAGTCATGGAAAAATGTCATTATTACTCTGAATTACCACTCACCCCAAAAAAATATATTAATGTGGTGGTAGTAGTGTGTGTTGATTTTTGTGGCTTGGTTATTGGTGTGGTGCTTATAATCGGTTTTGTGTGTGATTGGCTCGTCATGTTGATGATGATGATAGTTACTTTAGGGAAAAAAATGGTGGAACATTATTGACGTTTTCTCATAGGCTAACTTGATGGCTCTCCGGCCAGAATGATTGATTTCTTTGTATTTACTTTTCTTTCGTCTTAATCTAATATAAAGCTGTAATGAGCAATATAAATACTAAGTTATTCTCCTCGATGGAATTTATTTTTTTTACGTAAAACGACTAGCAGTCCAGTACAACATATCATAATCATAACTCTTGTTAATTTATGTTCTCATTTGAGTACCTTCGAGTAGTCGAGATATTATCGACTTTCTTATGAAAATAGAAAGAAGGTACAAACTTTTCTTTCTATTTGACGTTTACTAATACATCGCATTGGCAGTAATTGAGGAAAAATCAATTCTTATTCAATCATCGTTACATTTAGAATAATAATCATCGTCCTCATCACATCGATAATCGTCTTGCTGTAAAAATATTTACATTTGTCGAGGATAGTGTCATAGTCATGAAAAAACTGTGGCTTATGAGAAAAATACTATAAAAATGCTTATGTGTGTGGCATTTGCACAAAGAGAAATAGTAAAAAAAAAAAATAATATCAGGAGAAAATGCGAGAAGTAGAGTATAGGGATTGGTTCGTTGCCAGATTCTCCAGCAGTTGTCGTGCTAATCTGCAGAAGGCAACAAGCGGTAGTCAACTCGGTCTGTACCAGCAACTGTAGCTTGTTCTCTCTCACACACAAGCTGTCTGCAAATGTTTTTGTATGATGATGCTCATGTTTTTCATCTTTATCTTAAGTTTAGAGTGTGTGCTCTGCCATGCCACACAAGAATAAAATCTATCACACACTTCCTGCGTGGTGTGGTGGATGTAGTAATATGGGACGCCACTATATTGACCATTGATCATCTTTCTTTTCTCACATTAATTCTCCCCTTCTTCCAATTTTTCTCTGGAAATCCAAAAGTTAAAATTACATTTGGAAGCGATGAAGCGGTGAAATAAAGAGAAGAAATTTATATA
The DNA here is from genome assembly GCA_034699025.1 of Entomobrya cf. arborea Gr-Col-00668. Lineage (NCBI taxonomy): Eukaryota > Metazoa > Arthropoda > Collembola > Entomobryomorpha > Entomobryidae > Entomobrya > Entomobrya cf. arborea Gr-Col-00668. The sequence goes on along the minus strand of JAQIWN010000466.1, from coordinate 29,264 downwards.
AAAAACGGAAGAGTCATTGCATCATGGTACCCCAGTCCAGTATAATTTCCGGTTCTTTACACTGCTTCGAGAAGAATGGAGAGTTTACAAAGTTTTTAAATTGCAAGTTTTATTTTTTTACTTCAAGTCAGTCAAACAAAGAAGTGAGAATAGGAGAATAGAGGAAGTTGGTTAATGGTAATGGCTTAAGCTTCACAAGTTTTACGAGTGTTACATAATGTCCAGCAAGCAAAGTCAAAAGCCGATTGTAGCGTAAAAATAATTACACTTTTTTTCTACACCTTCACAAATCCAAACTGCTAATAAATCTGCCATTAACAAAATGCTCCCTGTCTTGAAATAAAAAACAAGTAGAGTGTGAGTAAAGCTATATAGAGCTGGGTTGTGTGGAAATGAAAAAGTTTTTTTCTCCCGAGTTCATCTTAATTTACCAACTCACAAGCTCTCATACTATGTATTTGTCTGCAGGGTAAATTAACACTTTTGTACAAAAGCTTAGCTCGTAACATATTTCTCTGCCCATTTAGCACCTGTTTCCCGTTTGTATACATACATCCAGTTAACGTTAAACATTTTTTTTGAAGTATTCTGATTACACTTCTTGGATGAAAACAATGAACAAATTTTCAGTTTTTCTTGTGAAAATTGATACTTTTACAGAAAAAGGTAAAATAAGTCAGTGAAACAAAAGAACATGAGCATTGATGAATGCAAGCATCTGTGCTCATGTAAGAAAATGTGTAATTTCGAGAAATAAATTATCAAGCAAAAATAGAACAACAGGAGACCTTTCATCATCTGCTCAATACACACTCAAAAGAGACAGGCTCATTTAACTGCTGCTGTGTCTCAAGTGAAGTATAAATCATGTTGAAATATTTTTTTAGGTAGTTGTTCAAAGATTCAGCAGACTATTTTGTTAAATCAGCCAGGAAATAAAATGGTACTACCAACGCAATCACTATTTTTTCAAACTAGAGCACTGAGAATAAATGAATTGATCAAGTCAATGAATCCCCAGAATTCAAGTGAATATTATCTGATGTTTCCTTTTCTTATTCATTATTGTTTTGTCTTGTCGATTTTTCTGGAAGGAATGAAATGATTGAAAGGTTAATTCACATCTCAGAGAGTCAAAATTTACAGATTATCGTCAGGAGATAATAGAGTTAGGAAAATGCAAGCAAGCAATGCAAACATTAATACAATCAATCAGATTAATAAATCCAGTCAAAAACAAAAACCGAACTTATTTATTCAATTCAAGATATACAGAATATGCAAATGAGAGAAAAACATTGTTTCGATTGGAAAAGGTAAAAAAAATTATATGCTGTTTAGGATGCAGTGCAACAGTTTATGTATTAATCTTTTTCCAAATCAAATTCATCAACGGCAATAATCATAAAATTGAAATACATAGAACGTATGTATTGTTGAACATATTGAGTTTTTCTTTGCTTCTTGTAGTCTGATTTGATTTAAATAACAAATTAGTAAAAGAGTTGTGCTACGTACATTAACACAGAAGAATCATATAACCTACAAGTCATCTTTATGCATTTTGAAATAAGAGTAGAGGTTGATGAAACATGTTTTTCTTCTTTCTTGGTTTTTTTTCTTAATAAGTCAACCTTCAAAGTTTCCGGCTTTTTCAGAAATTCTTTTCAATTGATGACATTACAACGGCGAGCAGCAGCAGTTACAATATAATGCATGCATAAATAATGAGAGCAATAGCAGAAGATCTGAAACACAGTGATAATAATATTTATCATGATTCGTATTGATGACGATGAAAAGAGTTCAATAAAATTTATTACGAGTTTCGTTTCAACAAAAAGACGTTGATGGACATTATTGTAAATTTAAATTAGTACTAGAAACAGGGCGGTAAGTGCGACATACATGAATGGCGATAACGAATAGACTGTGATGAGAGAAAATTGATAATTTATTGCATCATCAACCTGGTTTCCTTTTTTTACGTATTTATATAAAATAAAATTTTCATGAAATCCTTTCCCATTAACACTGTTCGAAATTATCTGTCTTTAAATTTATGACACAGACGACAACGAAATAAGCATAAAAATATCACATGCTATTTCGAAAGTTTATTCCAAGAAATTCTTGGTGATAAAAGGGAGAGACGGAAGAAAATGAGATGTATACAAAATACATAATTTCTTTTCGTGAAATTCTAAACATAAAAAAGTACCAACAAAATAGAACAGAATCAAAGAAGAACAAGGAGAAGGAGGTGACACAAAAAAAATGGTTAAAAAGCAGTAGAAGATTAAGAAAAAGAGCGAAGGATAAAATAGATTTTTGGTAGATATGAAAATTCTATGGAACATGTCGTTGCTTCTTGAATTGTGTATTTAGGTATGAAATACCTAACACAAAGTCATAAATACTTGACTGATTTTGTGAATAGAAAAAAAAATCCAAGAAAAAAAGGAAGGTCGATCTGCTGCTGTTGCTGAAAAGTCAAATGTGTCGAGTGTCGAGAGTCGAGAGTAGATTCATCTATTTATGTGACATTATAGGTATCCGGTATTGGTAGTATGTTCATAATTACTTGAAAGCTTAAACATTTTAATAATATACCTGGTTTGCCGGTGTATACTTAACGTACTTACACATATAACAATGATAAAAATACAAGACAGCCTGAGGTGAGGACTTGACTAGAGCAGCAGCAGCAGCAGCATATTTTCAACCAACAATGTTTATTCTCTTGTAAACAACAACTGTCCATATAAATATGAATGTTCATGTTCATTTAGGCAAAGAACCTTGATTATTTCCTCCTTTTTAGTTTTTGTACGTCTTAGCAATCTATACCTGTAGATAGGTATATATAAGCTATATGGACTAGGTAGGTATATAAAATACGAGTTTTAATTGCTGAAGTACACACATTGTCAAAAAAGCACGAAATAAGGGTGTAGCTGGAGGTTTTCTCTCCTAATTATAAAATGAGCTGCTCTCAAAGCAAACGCACAAGACAACAGACAGCAGCAGCGTGAAGCAAACAGGAACAAAAGGCAAACAGGCAATCTCTTAAGATATTTTGAGGGGTCATGGCTTAAGACAGAAAGGACAGCTTTACGACGATTCATCTTGTTTAGTTTAAAATGCTGTTGATGTTTAGAGCTTAAAAGAAAAGAAAAAAAGTAGGAAGAAGGGATTGCTCAGGTACTTTGATGATGATGATGAACAAGAAAAAAGTATAAGGTAGACATCTAGTCCTTTTTTTGTTTTCCTCTCTGGGGCATCATATAAATATGAAACGAGCAAGGTGTATAAAAGCTAGTAATATGAAGTTGTTGGATAATAAGCAATAAGTAATTTAGGTCGAACTAACTAAAACTCGATACAGTGTGCTCACATTATTTTGTGTCCTTTTATTATTATGATTATAAAGCAGCTTTCACAATAAGTATGAATGCATGTAAGAATTAGAGAGAAAAACTTACAGTTGCTACACAAGCAGTAGTAGATACTTCTTACCATTTTGGAACAACTACTATTATTATCATTTAAGCTGGTTGACAAGCCGCCTCTCTTTCTTTCTATCTAACTCCACTCACTAAGTTTTACAACTTGAGAAACAACGAAAAATCGTCTTGAGAGCAACACGCCAAAGTACAGCCAATTAAAGTTGGACGCGCTTTGCATTCCTCTTTCAATTTCCATTTTATGAAGGTTAACAAGTAGTAAGGTTATAAGGATCTGAAAAACAACAAGATTTGTAGATAGAGAGGGTGAGTGAGAGAGAGACAAAATACCACAAACAGACTTCTGTGGATTTGGTATATTAGTTTTTGTGTCTCTTGATTACTCTGACGAATGTCGCAAGAGAAACAGAAAATTTTACTTTTCATAACAGTGTTTGATTGTATGTGCCAGAGGGAATCACACAAAAGCAAGCTGTAAAGGAAGATATTTTTTCCTGGCTTCCTTTTTTGTTTTGTTTGTTTGTCCCCTATCTCGTCCTCTTCTGCGTCTTATTCCAATTCCAAAGCTTATTATTATTGATGATCGTGGTGGTAGCGATCAACATGATCGTCCGACGAGCGATGATGATGCTCTGCCTATCTCAAATGATTGTGATTACTTTTACAACAAAAAAATAATATTTCGTATTTAGTGCTGCTGTTTACTCTATTGGGAAGACATTGAAAAACATGTTACATCTCATCTATTATTTCAAAAAAAGCAGCCGTTAATTTTTCTCTTTCTCAGGTAGGTAGGGTATGACAATGTTTTGTTTAGCTTTTAAGGTGAGTGACAAGATAGTCCCTTATTGTTTGACAAAATGTATTTGATGGATGGGCTTGTACAGGTAAATGTGGCAGCTTGGGTTGGACTTTTTCATAGAGATGGATGCATTTTTGTGCTGAGGACTGCAGAGATGGAGAATTAGTAAAGGATCCCTTTGGTAGGTTGCTTAACCTACCTAACCTCATGGGACATTGATATTTGTGAAGAAAAATATTTGGACTTTTGGGGATGTGTTCCCACTGCACAGCACTTTGTGAAATGCGTGCATACCAAATAAAAGTTTTCATTTTGAAAAATCTTCTCTCCTTTTTCTAAAAAGTACATTTCAATTAAAAGATATTTATCATTTTACTTTACACATCTCAACGCAACACAGTCACAGTCCACTAGAGAGAAAAGGTTACTTGGAATTTTTGCTGGAAAAAATCCTACTCGGAGAATATAATATTTCAAAAGACAATATTTTTCTTGTTCATCATGATCATCATCATAATCTTTACAAACTTAAGTAAAAAGTATGTTAGCTGGCTAATGAATTGTATTTTTCTTGATTTTAAATTCCTAGTTTTTTCATGTATCTGTATATCCATCATACTTACTTAACTTACCACTTTCTTGTCGCGCGGCATGGGGTAATGCCCCATCCAGTTTTGCTCACTTGCTCACAATTTAGTGAATTTAGTCTACCTGACTATATTATTGTATGCATGAAGTCTAGAGTAGTTTAATACTTCATACACATGCATTATTATGGACATTGTTAGTTCAGCATTCCATTCCAGATAATAAAACACTCTGTTAATTCATTTAACATTCTTGCTGCTTTTCTAAAAACTCTACATTTTCCTTTTGGTCATATTCAACCAATGAATTTTTTATTTGCTTCATTTTTTTGGAGAGAGAGAGAAAATTCATTTGAACTTTTTTACTGCCCTCTTCGCCATCACATAATACCAGCATGTTATAATGGAAAATTAAATGGAAATTGAAGGTGTTTTCAGTTTTTCTTTCTTTTGAGTCGAGTGGCATGGTGGAGAGAACATTGACATGAGTTTTGTGTGTTGTACGCTTGTGTATGTATATTTTTCGACATTAATGCTATGAAAATATTGATAATTTCTTCTGTACATAATAAAAAATGGAGAGGCGCCCCCGTATCATTAATATGATGACTAACTAACTACTTTGAAAAAATATTGCTTTTGTAATGTAATAGTTATTATGTTATCATTGCAATTTATCCAACTAACAGAGAAACTTTTCCATTTACCATGTAAAAATAATATAACATACACAATTATACATTTTTATTAATATCACCCTGAAAAAAATGAAGGAAAAAAAACAATTCACTTTCATTTCAACCTCTTCTACTTTACTCGTTGATGGTGAACAGTTTAAATTTTTTGTCTAAATGTTTTAAAGTTTACATAATCGATAATTTTCGGGTTCACCATAAGCTAATAGCTACTTTAAACACATTAAAAATATTTCCGCTTGGAAAAAGTCATAGTCATCATCGTCATAATAATATATTGGAAATATAGCACTGTATAATTTTTCTCAACCACTTACCACATAAGCTGACTATTCACCCGAAAAAATTAATATTTCAAGAACACTAAAAACTATTTCGTCATTATTTAAACAAAAAAGAGGCAGGCATTGTGTGTTTTTATAATGCCTTATATTAACCATGCATTTGAGTAATTTTCCAACCTTTTCCATTTCAATAACTCATCCTTCATCATCGTCAGCAATTCCAACCAAGAAAAATATTATTAATTTCTAAATTACTAGCAAACCAAGCAAACTCAAACAGGAGTAAGGGAGAAGGAAATGTACACACGTAGTATTGGATGTACCCGTTCATTGGCTTTGACCGTTTTTAAATTATATTATTGGTAAAAAATGACAGAGGTAAATAAACTCCCAGCGCAGTAGTCAATATAGCCCAGTCCACGAGTCCATCAGCAAAGCTAGCATAACCAATTCATTCGCCATCATGATTATTACCAAAAAAACAGTCGCTATTTACCAAAAGCCGTACAACAAAGCAGTGTTAGTTGCTTCTGGCTTTTTGTACAAAATTTATTTCTACCTGCCTGTCCGCCTGCCTTTTCGGTTCGATTATGATGATAATGGTAGAGTGGCGATGAGTTAGCATATAGAACAGTAACTAAGCTTCTTCTACATGTTTGGCAAGTTTGAACATTATTGGCTTCTTTTCTGGCTCAACTCTGTTTATTAGAAAAAAGAAAAGGGGTAAAAAATTGAAGTTAAATAAATTAGTATTTGTTCAAGCTTCTTTCACAGTCAGTCATTTTTCTCCAAAAAAAATATGAATACATACATACATGAGTGTGTACAAATATATCCACCAAAAATGAAATGGAAAACTTAAGTAAAGTTTTCTAAGAATTTATTTGTCTACATGCATATATTATAAGGTATTCATATTATATTATAATGAAAAAATCCACACACAATACATACGCTTTGGTTGCTTTTTTGTTTGTGGTCTATTGGCTGCTAATGTGAGGGGGACGTTGTTGGGAGGGGTGGGGTGTACTCCATTCAACCTAATGGACTCTGTGGGTGTTGACATTCATCGATTTTTTACTCTCTCTCATCTTGGCGTAAATTGCTCTATTTAGATAATAATAGCAGCACATCATCATTATCAATTCAGTGTGTATTGCGTATACAACAGCTCATAATATAAATAAAAATTATCATACACCTTCAAACAAACTACCTTCTAAACATCGAAATTTATCTATAAAAAAGAAGTCCCTCTATTGCACACAGCACACGTACAACTGCAGTGGTGGCGGTGGTAGTAGTGGTGATGGTGTCGATATTCATGTTGATGAGGTGTTGATATACATAACACAGCAGCAGCAAATGTAGTAGTATCAAAGTAGCAGCTGCGTTCCATCACCATCATCATCACATCACATCACATTATCAAATCATCAACATCATCATCGTGCTTGTCTGTTTGTTCAACAACAAGGCATGCATATATTTAATTTACCAGGAGCACCACCACCACTACCACTATACAACTTCAGGACACTATGTAACTCATAAATTACAATTATTGTCATCACATTAAAATTATTGGCAATATCATAACTACTCACAAGTCGCATCAAGCAGCTACTGTTTGTTAAGCTATGTACTTCAGCCGCACCGCCGTTATTATTATCATTTACAATCTTTATATTGACTTTTCATTACTGTACTTTTATTTACATAGCTAAATTACTTACGAGGTGTCCTCCATTGTTTGAGGTACCCGAGAAGAAAACAAATTAAAATGACTATCACAAATTTTATGACTATTATTATTTCATGTTCCTAATTTTTTAAATAAAATTTTATAATCGACACATGCGTCATATTCCAATAACAATTTGTTTATTTTTGTAAAGAAATAAAACCATATCAAGGCTACAACGATACGAACACACCTGTTTTGTTGACGAGACACATTATAAAGGTCTGTCGTTCTATGAGCTTCTTGTGTTACTCGCGTCGCGTACCCAGTCAACTTTTCCTTTAGCAAATCGTTGTGGTCGCCGACCATTCAACTTCAATGCATGTGCTTCTGTTGAAAAAAAGCAATTCCGTTGTTTATGGCATACAAAACTATACTACGACGGGGCCACTACCATCGCCTCAACACCAGAAGCTGCACTTTTTTTTGCAAGGAAGACGCAATGTCCTCGAAAAGATAGGCCTTTTTTACAAGCATATCTCTATATTCCATGATGTTATGTTGCAGTTCCTAAGTCTGCAGAAAATCTTATCTTTTTCCCTTCGAAGCCACACGCTAAACCATATTGCACACTGCAAAATATTTATATATCTGTATAGTTCACGTACATCACTTTTTTTAGAGACAAGACATGATTTCTTGTGTGTTCCTCTTGTACACACTTATACACAGCAAAAAGCATGCAGCATATTTCCTGATACATACACAACAAGAGTGAAAAAAATTCTGTGCTACCAGAGAGAGAACTGCCTTGACTGAATTGAGAACCTTTTTGCCGACATGTTGTCTACGGCTTGTCTACTGTTACTACTGTGATACCAGAGAAAACTAGTATTTTTTTCTATCTGCGTGTTTATGTAATAGTAGGAGTACATGTGCAAAATGTTATTTTGAATGTATGAATGTACACAAGAGAAAAAAAATATCTACACATACGTCATACTTTTAGTATTATAGTAATAGTGGTAGTAGAATCGATATGGTCCTGGCTTGGCTTGACTTGGCAGAACAGCGAAAAATGCATTCAACAACTTGTGTGGTTGTGAGTCTGTTGCTTTTTGCTACTTTTGTTGCACACTCAACCATCCAAGCTTTACAACTATATAGGCTTTTGAACTTTTTTTTGAACAACGTGAAAAAAACAAGTAGAGTGAGATAGACAGAAAAAACGCATAGTTGCATGCACATACATAAAAAATATGTTTATGTGTCTTCTCTGCTCTGGTGTGTTGATATATTATGTGTATATGCTCTATTATGTGAGTTTGGTGGTATGTTTACATCCGTAAAAACGCACAAATACTATATACTACGACTCTTCTTGAATTTCACGGACACACAGTCTGGTATACTCTGTACTTCTAGTGAATGAAATATACCAACCAGAATCATTGAACTTGCAAGTTTGAAGTTCAGTTTAGGTCTCTTTCTGTACTTTTTTTTGCATTGGTTGGTGGACCCAAGAATAAGAAAAAAACAGGTGCACAAGTCATAAGAATTGCTAGAGCCAGTCGTCGTTATCATCATCGCCATGTGACGTGTTTTGTGAATTTGCTGGAAGAACTATAGCCAGCAGGAGCCCACCACACACAAACACAACCATTCAAGCATTTTTTTCTTCCAGTTTGATGATAGTACAAAAATACCTTTCAGTTAAGACCATTATTATTATGGTGGAATTTTTGTAGGGGATTTAATGAGTCATTAAGGAATGGTGGGAGGGATGAAATAAAAAACTGGGGGAAAATGAACTCCTGCCGGTATATATCCCATTTGTACGTGTGAGTGTGAAAATGAAGAAAGGTTGTGTAATGTGATGATGTAGATGACCATGATGATGCGTGCATATTGATGAGCTTATTATTTTTAAAAGAATAAATAAAAAAGCATGAAAAAATCCGAAATGAAAAGGAATGAATATTCTGTATGTATTATGTAAGTAGGTATAAATTGGTAAGGGAAAAAACTCGTTTTTGGGGTAGTTGGTTTGCTTGCTTAAGTACAGAAATGAGTTGGCGTTGGTGGTGGAGGAGAAAGGAAAGGAAGCATTAAAAAGGGCTGATGTTATGCAAGCTAAGTAGTAAGTTGGGGGAAATGGATGAAAGCAAAAGCAAGACTACAGCTTACACACCGCACAATGCCTAAAAACTTATGATGATGATGAGAAGGAGAAACGAGAGCGAGGAGAGAGCTGAGCCGTGAGTATGGTATGCATGCAAGCAAGTTAGAAAGAGCCACACACATAGCGTCTCAAAACAGCTCACATAATAATATATCTGAACTAAAGAGCAAGTTAGTTTTTTTTCCTTCTTCTTCATCCAAGAGAGAAAAGAGTGAGAAAGCTAAAAAATAAAAGTAAAATTGTATAAGTAGTTTGCTCGCTGTTGTACATAAGTATGAGTGAGTGAGTAAAGTAGTAATGTAAGCTTTGGTTCGTTTGCTGCTGCCTGGTTGTGAGCGAGTTGAGTGGAGAAAGAGAGAGAGAGAGAGAGAGAGAGAAAGCTTGGCTGGCTGGCTTGATGTGAGTAAAGTAATAGCACGACAGCAGCAGCAAGGCACGGGAAGGAAAATTGTCTTTTTTGCTGATAGCGCATGCTAAACTAACTTGTGCCGTCTATTAGTTCGCTCCACCCGATTGTGTCGCGATCGCAAATCGGAGCAACTTTTATCGCTGTCGTTTGTTCTTGCACCGATTCCGAGTGGCTATTTGCTTCGTTGACGTCGGTCCTTTTATAAATCAATAGTGAAAATGAAGGAATTTTCTCCCCGTGAAAGTAAAGTAAAAAATAAGTATAAAAAAAGAAAATAAGTAAGAAGATGAGCGTGAGTGTGTGTGCTTTTCTGCATGCATACTTACTTTACATTACAGCGTTACTCAATCTCACATATGATGTTTTAAATGTACCAGCAGCAGGAGTGGAGCAGCTTTCTTCCAGCTTCTGTCTCTGATGTGCTCTGTTTTGTATACCTTTCTTGATTCTCTCATTCTTTCTTACTAACTAAAGCTTGATGACTTTTTACTCGTGTGTGTCCTTGTACAGCAAAAGCAGGTCCGTAAGCTCCTTCTTCTTTTTCTTAATACAACGAAAGGGTTGTCGACATCCCATGCATACATTCATGCATGCATCTTATTCAAAGGCACACGTCACCATTCAACAGCAGCAGCAGCATCCCTCATTCCCCCAAAAGTAATCTCTCACTTCAGAAAAAAAATAATCATTACTACGTTTTGCATACATGCATAGCATACAAGCATAGAATCAATAATATGCAGAGAGAGAAAGAAAAAAATCTACTTATTTTTTTCTTCCATTTTCCCCTACAGCATTAAATAAGCTCATTGCTCACATACCCACAACAACTTTGTACATTCTTTTTACTTTTTTTCTATTATTACTTTTCTCAACTTTCATTATAAAATGTGTACAGAAAGAGAGAGAGAGAGAAAGATACATGTATGCACATAATATGGGGATGATGTGTGAGTGTGTGTAAAAAAAGTAAACCTATTCTCTCTTGTTTCCTTTTTTCACTATTATTTTTAAATTCTACCCATAACATAGTGTGCAGCTCTCAGCAACATCAACAACACAAAAGACTAGGCTTATATTACATTTTTAATACATGAGTGAACTAAGTTTTGAAAAGAGAGAAAAAAAGGAAAGAAAAAAAAAACTAAATATACAATATAATATGCATGCTTGCATACATGTACTTTTTTCTTATAAGTAAAGCAGTTATTTGCACAAAAGCCATTATTATTAGAGAGAAGAGAAGCGAAGACGAATGTGAAGAAAAATGTAGTACGTATCCTCTTTATTCATTTCATGTTCACTCCTTTTTTAACCCTTTCCCTTTTCTTTCTCCGTACGTATGTGTACGTGTGTGTACACAATGGAGTGAGTGGAAATTGTATACAAGACGAACTAGTAATATAATGCATAAGTGTTCATTCTCTCATCTCTTTCTCTCTCTCATTCCCTTCATCTTCCTCTCTCTCTCTCTCTGATTGTGAATAAGTATACATAAATATAGTAAAGAGAACGGACTGAAAATGAAAGCATCCCGAAAAAAGAAAATTATGCATAATGTCTTTTCCCTTCGTTCCCCGTTCATACATACATACATACATTTATATGTGTGAGCAAGTTAAAAAATAAATTGTACATGAAGACGACGACATAACGAAGGAGAGAGAGAGGACAGAAAAATAACGAAGAAGAAGAGCTTGTTGTTGTCCGCAGCAGCAGCATTACAACTAGTGGTGATGGAAATGGGTAGGAATCAAGCCAAACAATATAACAAGATATACATTCACAGAAAAAATCCTTAAACTTTTAAGAATATATGCATATGTGTATGTACATTACATGGGATTCATTGTAATATTTGTAATGTGTATCGTCGTGTCGTTTTGGGAGAAAGAAAAGAGAAAGGAGAGAGAAGCGTGTTTTTTATACTCAACTCAACTCTCTCTAAAACTTTTTTTTCTGAACTCATCTCCTCCACCACCACCAATCCATCCCTCCTTTCCATCTCCGCTCTCTCTCTGTGTATACTCGTTATGCATACAATTTTTAAGCAGCAGTGGTGGTGGCACACACAAAAATAAGCATCAAGAGAGAGTGTCTCCCTTATTTTTTTGTGCTGCTCCTGCTTCTATTTTTTACTGATTCCAATCCACACAGCCCTTCTTCTTCAACTCTCTCTCTCATCGCAACGTATTCATCCTTGTACTTAAACTTATTATGTATATTGAGACACTCAACAAAACTGAAAGTAAGTTTTTTAGTGCGTACATTCATACACGCTCTCTCTCTCTCTTCTCTCCCTATCTTGTTTTCTTCCAGAGAGCTGAGAGGAGCCCGCTTCTCCAACAGTAAAGCTTATACTCTCTCTTCTCTCCTCGTCTTCCCTTTCGTTTCTCTCTTCTTTCTTTCCTCCTCACTACTTCTCATTATCCCAGTCAGTGAGGATTGAGGAGCAGTCAAGAACAGTGCTCTTTGTTGTACGGCAGCAGTTACAGCAAGTGTGTTGTGACTCTCTCTCCTCTTCTCTCTCCAAACATATATTACTACGACGACATAACGGAGAGATCACATCTCAACAACGACAACAACATCTCTTCTTCTACAACAACAAAAGTATATCGCGTAATCAACATCAGTATTGTTTGTGTGTGCATCTAAAGCACATACACTTTCGCTGAACTTTTTAAAACTTTGAACTTTTTTTCGTTCTTTCCTTTTTGTACCGGAGTGCGTCTCTACTTTACATAAAAGTATAAACGCATCGACAAGGTGGCGGGGGGAAAGGAGAAGAAGAAATCATAAAAAAAGCTCTTTCACTTCAAATCTGACAACCTAATGTTCCTATTACATTGCTCTTGTTGGGTAAAATATCCTACTCTTGAAATACTAATGTTTTCTTGAGAATATTTTTACTCCAAAACAACTCATAGTTCCTCTACATTCCATCCAATAATTAAAATATAAAATTAATAAATTATAAAATAATAATTACACATACAATTAAGTATAACTAATAATAACAAAATAAGCAAATTCAAGTAATAACTACAATACAATTAATTAGTCAATACAGTAATAAAAAATAATAATTACAGCAATTGCATTCCTATTAATTTTTAAAAAATAATTAAAAAAATATAATCTATTAAGTATATACACATTTGAATTTACATTGTATCGAGTTTTTTGTCTATTTGTACTTGATTAGATACGTATCAAAAGTCATCATCTTCTGTAAAAAAAAGTATAAATTGCCATTCTTCATTTTTTTCTGAAAGCGATAAGAATACGTACAAAAAAACAAGACTTGTATAGTCTGTGTCAGTTCCTGTATCTAACTAATTTGATTAAAAAAGTGGTGGTGGTTGTGGACTGAACTGATTTTCATAATATATTTTCTCTGTTGTCTTGTCAAGTGTTTGCGTGCGTGCTTGTCTCCAAAAAAAATATCCAGTTCCCGCGAGAGATTGAAAAAAAGCAGGGAACTTGATGAACTATACATAATATATATTTTCTAAAAAACTCTACTCAACTTGAAAACTTCCTCTTGAAAAAAACTGAGCTGACTGAAAAGTAAAAAAGATTGCTTGTGAAAAGTGGTGAAGTTGCTGATCATAATCAAAAAGTGAATCTCTCATTCTGATAGGCGCACGCAATAATATCCTCTATATTACATAATATATGTATTCATTAATAAATGAATGAATGAACAAAAAAAATGGACGTGAGTTTTTAAACACAGAACAGTATACACTTTACACAGCATATTAAAAAAGAACGATATTATTATCATCATCATCAACGGCGACGACGTTTTTTGTCGTGTCGTTCGTTACTGACTCTGGTGGTTTTTTTCATTAGTGGTTTGGTTGGTGGATAAATAACACAAGAACGAAACAGTGAGAGAGAATTTCATTTTTTGGAGTTGCATAGTGAGTGGAGAATCAAAAGAGAGGGTTAGTGTTTTGTGTATATGGTGTGGTGGTGGTGAGAGTGAGCCTGCCTGCCTGTGTGTGAGTAAGCTCCACCACCACATACTCTCCCGCAGTTGCTCTCTTCTCACTGTGGGTGTGCTCGAATTAATTACTCTCCACTCATTAACCATCTTGTGCATCTGCTCAGAAGCTGAACAGTACAGAATTAGAGAGAGGAGAGAGAGGGAAGCCAGCAGCAGCAGAAAAATAAATAGCAGAGAGAGACGGACGGCTAACGAAACGAACGAACGGGGATGGATTCATTTTATTCATTTGGCTACTCATCATCATCAACACATTGAATATATAGCTGTGAGCATACCAGTGAGTGATCTGATCATCATCAGCATAATAATAACATAATATAGTATTCAAGTGTTCATAGGTTTCCGTTGTTCTTATTTTACTACTAGTATACCATATAGTACTCCACTCTAGTAAAGCGCGACTAACTGCTTATGTGTCATTGTGTGTGTAAAACATGCATACACACTTATGTACATACATGATGTATTCATCGTACAACTTGTATGTATGAAAAAAAAGCCTGTGGAGTTACTTTTTCATTGTTTTAGCCTTTTGCATTTTCTTTTCAATGTAACTCTTCTTTCAATAATTCAACTTTGTGTCATTCATGTTGTTGTGCAAGTATGTTCAAAATAGTGAACTTGACATAGAACAATTTTTTTTATAATGATAACTGCAGCCAAGCCAGCAACTTACTACTGGGGCTTTGTAAAACAATGCATCATTATTATTATGCATAAGTACTTGTAAGGTGTGTGTATTATCTAACCCCAGCCAAGTCAGTTGACTTGACTTGAGCCGTCGTCGACAGCTCCTTTTTTATTATGATTATTTATTTAATTTGTGCCATTACACTTTTGCCCCTTTTTTGTATTTTTGCCAGTCATCATCATTTTTTTATTCCTCTCGACTACCTGTATATACGTGTTCATTATAATCATCATTATCATCATCATCAAGCTGTCTAATTGTTCCTTCTACCTTTTTTATGTTACATGCACCGTGTACATGTAATTACTATTGTTGTGTTGTTTCTTTTGTCGATGACTCGACTGTCTTGTCTTTCATTCCTTTCTCGTTGTTTTGTTGGTGCCGGTATGCCGCGTAGTGTACTCCTCCTGACTCACACCTTGCACTCTACTCATCATAAACATTATCTTCATTTCTTTACGTTACGATACGATGATGATCATAGCCCACGTAGTAGACATTAAATAGAACGCAATAATAATTCCTGGAGTTTTTTTTCATTTTTTCTAAAAAGTTAATAACACTTAATAACATGTAACTGGTAAACATTACGTACAAAGCTACCACACAAGAAAACAATAACAACCTGTTTCGTATGAATTGTAGAGGTAGTACTTCTTCATCAAGTGCAGTAAAAACCTCATCAATAATTACTTTTTAAAGGAATATCATCTTGTAATGATGATGACGCTCTATGTATCATCTTGATTCATTTTTGTTTTATGAAACCATGATTTTTCTTAATCATCTCTACCAAAAAAGAGAGATCATAGGCACCATCATAAATACTCATCTTAGAAACATGCTCGCTCTAATATTTAAAACAATAAAAAAATTTATGGCAAAGGAATTAAAGTTCTTGTTTAATTGTATTTTTCAGATGCTACAAAGGAAAAGGATTGCCAAGGAGTGATTTATTTAGGAAAGAAATCAAATCTTTGTCAACTCAATTTTGTCATTTTATTTTTTAAGGTAAGAAAAATATTCCAATTATATTATTAGTGAATTGTGTATGAATGTACACGTAGATATTAGCAATGATACTCATTTGTGGGCGTATCATCGGGCAGTTCACCAGACTAATTAAACTGATTGGACATCCTCCTTCTACACTGGTACTGCTGCGCACTTTCTTTCCTTTTCTCTGGCAAGGAAACGAAATAGATTAGTTGTTGTCCAATGAGAGAAGAGCTCTCCATAGAGAGCTAAAGAAACTCCCTAATAAATTAAGCGAAAGGAAAATAGAGAAATGAGAAGAACGAGCTAGAAAGACTAGACTAGACCAGACCAGGAAGGAAAGTAAAAAAAGGAAGTAGGGAAAGAAGCAAAGCAATCAAAGAAACTGTCTATAAAAATACCGGATTGTATAACAGCTACATACACACACAAGCATACGCCTGAAGGACTTTTTTATGAAGAAAAAGGCTGATGATGATTGTGATTGTGGGAGAGAAGTGATGAGAGAAGAGAAAAAGAGAAAACATGTGTAATATAATAGGAGATGAGAAAGAGAGAGAGACGAGCAAGATTATGTAGTTGTCAGCGCTAGTAAGCAAGTAGTAAAGTGGGGAGGCTTGTTACAACATAACATGGCTTGTTGTTGTTCATCGTTGATGATCTTGATGAGGAAAGAGGAAAGGGCTATTAGTGTGAACGGGGTAATTTGGTGTAAGCATTCAAGAGATACATACTTACATGCGATGATGATGTTGCAAAGTGTTAGTGGTTGTATTACAAAGATAGATACGAACACTAAAGCTATTTTTTGTGTAAGGAAAACGAACACACACCACTTGAAGCTAAAAGTGTTGTAGTAAAGTAGACAAACACGAGGAGAGTGAGAAAATAGAGAGAGAGAGAGAAGAAAAAACGAGGGACACCGCGTCTCTCTTGGTGTACATCTATACATTTAAGACATTGCCACTTAAGTAGTACATATATGTACTATTTGCAATGTATATATGTACACTGTTGAGTAAGCAAAAAAATAAAGGAAGTAAACTCTCTTGTTCTTCTTGCTTGTTGGCTCTCTTAATGGATATCCGTGAACCTTTGAGCCGATACGGATAAATGTTTCTGTATTACAAGTCTGAAAGCCAGAAAAAGATATATGTGCCCCGACCGAAGAAGGGAAAAAAATGTTGTCTTGTGTTCTCCTTGTGTAAGTACGTGTCGGATCTCAAAATCTCAATGTCCAGCAAAAAAAGAAAAAAAGAGAGATGCACAATGTTTGTGTGTGTTTCACTGTCAGAATGACTTCTTAGGGGAAAAGGTTTCTTTTAAGCTATGTGGGATGAAGAAAAAGCAAGTCGCAAGAAAGAAGCAAAGCGGTGGTCCGGTTTTGATATCGCCGCAAACACAAACAAACATAAAGCATTTTTGGGATATAAATACAGCATACATTCATACGTGCGTGATAGTATTGCATCGCAAGAGATAGGGTTACTGTTACATTACGCAATGCAATGTACATGTACGTATATTGCATTGGCAAATCTGCAAAAGTATATTGGTTGGTTGTATAGCTAATGGTATGTTTCTTTTTTCACAGTATAAAGCTATAATGGTCTTTGCGTTTTTTTTAAGTCTGTGTACATTTCATACTTTTCTTAGAAAAAGATAAGTACCTTTTTCCCTTTTCAACTGCCCATTTACAATTTTTCAATGAGAGCATATAAGATGAGTGTAATATTTACCCAAGGAATAACACGCAAAACTCGTGTTAAAATTGAAAACTAGCTTACTCTCTAAGTATGTAATAATAAAAGAAAAATACAAATTGGCAGAATGTTTTTAAAAAACGGACCGCCGCACTTAAGAGAAAAAAGAAAATTGTGTATTTTACCATCATCATCACCTTTTTCAAGTCACTCACTCTTCTCGCACAAATAATTGTAGAATGCTACATGAAATGTGTGAGTGAATGTTGTGCCTAGAGTGGTACAAGGAGATGATGGGGAAGAAGGGGGATTTTTTTTTCTTTTTGGCAGATTTCGAGTTAAACTGGAAAATGAGGGAATGCGAGAAGCTCTTATTCTTGGTTTCAATTTAGTCGCCTTTTTTGGTTAGCTTTTGGCTTTGGGGGCATATCAGCCACGTAGATGATGATGGTGGAAATGCTACAAACTCTTGAAAATTTGATGAGTGTATTTTCATGCATTTCGACTACAGTTAGTGATGTACTTTCAACGTATTTTCTCCACTTAACACTATCATGCACAAACGACGTGTAAGAGAGTGAGAACATTTTTTCTATCTTATTTCTTATCGACTGAGTGGATGAGTAACGAGAGAGAAAAGGGAAAAAATTTGGTAAGCAATATATATACAAAGTACAGATATTATTGAGAATCCATTAAACCATTCAAAAATTGTGACATAGGAAATGTCAATAAGGAAGAAAGAGAAAAGTATTTTATTTTTTTGTACTTTTGGCAGCAGCTAGAGAAAAAAGTGTACATGCCTGCTATGTATGCATGAATGGAGATTGAGAAATAAAATTTATTAAAAAAGAGTTACATTACAATAGTAAGAAAAAAAATGAAATGAAGGAGGAAGGAGTCATCTAGTCAACTTATGCCAGTGCCTTCTGCCTTTTTTATGTCAATAATAATGGATTTTTCATAAAGCTGCAAGGGTTGATTTGTAAAAAAGTAGAAAATGATAGACTTTCCCCATTCCCCACACACACATATAGAAGAAAAAAGTAATTTTTGAAGTCAGTCATTTTGGTGAAGAGAGAGAGAAAGGAAAATGGAGGAACTAAAAATGGTGGAGGGTATTAAGATGAGGGTTGTTGCAGTAACACCATTACAACAGCAGCAGTCTCAGCTGTCAGTCACCATTTGCATTCCATATTACTACTTGACTTTTTACAATTCAAAGGAAAAAAAATATGCTTGCATATTGTATGGAGATAAGAGAGAAAATCATGTTACTGCGTACATGCTTTCCGGTTAAAACACTCACGTCACACACACACACACCCAACCAAAAAATTGTATCTCCTGAGATTAGACACAACTTTTCTTCATTTTCAATTTTTATATAAAAAAAAGTGATATTCCATGAAGATCGACATGAGTCAACCATTTTTACTTATTTTGATACTCGTATGACTTTTCTGACATCAATATTACATATGTAATTCAATGCAATACTGTAACTGTGCAGAACAATGGATTTAATGCTAATTTCAAAAATTAACGTTTTATACCAAACTACACAATTTGATTGACAACAGAGATTTTTCTTTAGGTTTTATCCCACACATGAATTACGAACTCATGTGTATTTGCTAAAAGTCAATTCTAAAAGCATCCTAAATCTTCCGCAGGATTTGCTTCTCTAAAATTGATAATATTTGACTGATTGCAATTATGCACCACTGAATTGCACCGTATTTCATTTTCATATATTATTATGCAACACAGATTGCCTTTCATGTGTACAAACTAACGTGTACACAATACCACACCATATTTTCCAGTTGTGTGAGCGTTGTTATTGGGATATTAATAATATCATTCATTTTTTCTAGCCATCCATGTCGATGTCGTTGTATATTCTACTTTGCTCATGAGTAAAAATGAAATCCTGTTTTCCTGTTTATGTCCATGTCTTTTTTGTGCATGTCTGCTTCTACCCCATTCCTACAATTTCCATATATGTGTACGATCTTCATATCTGTAGACTTTCCCCTTTAACTGTAGAAAGAGCACAAGAGTAATAAGTAGAGTATGAGGATTGAGAGAATGAGAGAGCAAGCGATTGATTATTATTACAAAGTAGTGGCATTAATATTGGTACTACGACGTTTTTTCTAGAGTAGAGTTGTAGCGAAGTAATAGGAGCTCCCTTGATCATGGCATGTCTACATCACTATGATCATCGTCCACAAAACAGAAAAACGGCCATAATAACAGCACCACCAGATTCCATATAATATCCCGTGTGTGTATTTTCATTCTTAAGCCAGAAGCTTGAACGATCGAGTGAGTTTTTTATGTGTGACTACACTCTTCCAAACTCTTGTTTCCAATTTCCTGTGTACATTTTATATTACTACGTGTGTGCTTTACTACAACTTGCATACCACACTAGTAAAAAAACTCTTCTCTAGTAAGTGTATTGTACATATTGTGTGTACACAAAATATTGCTACAACAAAGACCAGAAAAGCCATAATATTTCACTGCAGCAGCCATTCACAGATTTTACCACAGAATTCCTTTTTTATATTTTTTTATTAAAACCGATCGAAATGAACGGGGTCATAGAAAAAATATGGTTGTAGTAAAAAAAATTGTATACCTACAACACAGCGCTATGTATTTTTTATATAACAATGGGCTAATATTAGACAATGGAATTGAAAACCAATATAAAAAGTTATGGTGCTAATGGTGAAACACACAAGGGTATATGGTGATGCATGTGGTGTTGTTAGCTTAGATTGGCTCAAGATGCCCCTATAATGACTTTGCAATGCAACAACAGCAGCTTGTGAGTTGAGTGAGCAGAACTCATTTATCATTAAATGGAATCCGGTTCACTATGTTGTTGTCGATACCGGAGTAGAAAGCAAAATGCTAACATAAATAGTTTAGTGTTGACCTGATCATCATCATCATCATATCACGAGAGATTTAATCAGAGTTGAATTTTGAAACGCCAGTTAATTATCAAAAGTGCTGTTTTTCCGCGTTTGTACTTAAGGTATGTAAGAATAAATGTATCTTTGAGGTTGAATAAGGTGTGAAAATGAAAATTCCTCTCATCATTATCGTCACTGAAGTGTAGTATGATGGTTTTTTAAGAAAGAAAACATGCATAATTATTATTACTACTACACATTTTGGCCAACAACCTTGCTAAGAGAGAGAGAAAAAAAACGTGGAATTCTTTACCGAGACTAAGAGAATAGTGATGATATGTATGTATGTGTGTGTCTGTTATGTAGCCGGCTGGTTGTCTACTTATAATCACTCTGGTGAGTTAAGAGATGGTATATTATTCACATTATCCTGTGATGATGATGATAGCTGTCCAACACTCTCAACGTCTTCTTGATCCGGTCCGCTTGTTGTTGATTAGAGCACTTAAAGCTTTATAAACTCTCATCTGACTCTCTCTCTGTCTTCTATATTTTTTCTAAGATATAATTTGACTGGACTTTGGTTGGGAGAAATCTTCCAACCAAGTATTTAAGAAGAGAGCAAGAGAGGACCGGTTTTTACCTCACCATCTCATCATCCCATCCTATCACCACCAGCACCACACACTATACATCACAGTGAGTCAGCCAGGAAGATGCATTGCATTGAAGAACGAATTTAACAGAAAACAGCACCTATTTATTACCCCGCTTTGTGTAATAATCTCAAAGCCTCTCTCTCTCTCACTCATTCTCCTCACAATTCTTTTTTTGGTGCTGCAATCCATAATCTAGCAACCCATATACGATGCGAATAACAGTATGCAATATTATGTAGTAAGCTTGTTATGTTGACGATGATGAAGATCATGGGGATGATGATGATCGTGTTGTGTCTACTGCTCTTCTAGTAAATAAATGAGTGTGTGGTATGTCGTTATTTTATGCGTTGTGGTGTCTCCCTCTCCTTTACCAGTCTAGTACAGCATATCGCCTTCATGTCATGATCCCAGCAAGAAAATAAGTATATCTGGTTACCACATCTGGAGATATTATTTCACACAGTGACACACACAAACAAAGATTTTCGTCGGTTGCTGACTGACTTGACTGTTGCCTTGCTCCATAAACTCCAGTCAGTATTCAGACAAGCAGAAAGAGAACTACTTGATTAGCTTGCGTAGCAGTAGTTAGTTAGTTATGTTGGTGCTTTCGTTGTAGTAGGAGAGCATTTTTATGAACTTCTATCATGATCTTTTAGATGGGATGATGAGGATAGTTTAGTTTTTTTAAAGCAAAAGTAAAAGTGTAATGATCAACTCTCGTCAGCATCATCATCATCAACCCTATCAGAGAATCATTCAAATTCACCAGCACCACCGGCAGGACAAAAATCCATGAGGATGGAAAATAAGATGATGACGAGTTTGTCTTTGAGGCAAGGTGGTGGTGGTGTGGTTGGTGAAGGTGATGTGGCCTGGCAGAAGGTGTGCAAGCAGTTGTTATTATCATCTTCGTTATCTTATTTTCCTTGTTAAATACCAGTCCACTTGAGAAAGAAATAGAAGTGAGTCAAGTGATTTGCAGGAGAGGACAAGTAATATTATTTTGTAATGTTTGTTGGATGCATGATGATCATCAAAATCAGAAAAGTGCAGTTTTTATTGTGGTGGTGGTGATGGTGGTGGACAGAATATTTACTGAATGACTGCATGTGTTTTTGAGGGAGAGAGAGTGAGAATCCGAGAGAGAGATTCACACAATCTGAAAGAAAGAGAGTGTGCGTGTCTGTGTGTGGTATAAAGCCTTGTTGTCAACATTCAGCAGGCTATCATCACGTTATAAAAATGTGTTTGCTGCAAAAGCAGCAGTGGTGATGACTGTTGTTGTAGTTGTAGCGGCAGTGGTGGTAAAGTGTTACTTTTGTGTAAAAAAAAATTGAAGGAGCAGAAGCAAGGATTCACTTTTGTGTTTGCCAAATAAATACTGCAGCACAACCAAAACAGCATGCACATGAGCAGGTAGTTTTATTCAAAGTGCAAGTCCATTTCCATTTTATTCATTTTTACACCTTTCTTGGGCTTCACCTTAAAAAATCACACTGTATTTATTTTATGAGCATATATATACAAACATATACCATTCAAGTTTACAAGTACAAGTTGTTGACTCAACTGCTGCACAGTAATAGTAATGTTTGTGAGATCCGGATTGCCTACGGATTTTACTTTTTAACGTGTTGTGTTACGTTTTTCGTGTCGGAGTAGTCCAGTCCAGTCTTGGTAAAAAGGAGGCGTGAAAAAATGTTCAAAAATTCATGGTATTGAGATGTTCTCAACTTCTCAATAATGATAATACATGCTACATGTAGGTAGATATGAAACGCGTGTAAGTAGGCAGATATATATTATTAGTTCAGTTCAGGGAGTCCAGAGGTAAAAATAGCCATACAGTATTACAACTATGTGCCATGCCCACACATTTCACTAGAGTACACTCAGTACTATTTTTATTGAAATCGAAACAATTATGAAATCACACCATATCAATATGTAGCGTACTAGACTTGAAACGTTACAGTCCAGCAGCATTTTCCAGTGTAACCTTTTCCTGTTTTTTCATGGTATATATTACAATTTAAATGATCATCAGCTTTGCTTTTCATCGATTCTAGAATAGAATGAGTTGCTTTGGAATTGGTGGTGGTGGTGGTACGAATGAAGTAGTCGCGATCTCGAAGTTGATCGAATCTTTTTTTATTATTATGAGAATGGGCACGGGCACCCTTTCAACTGCTGCTGGTCCATTTGCATTTGCTCCTCGATTTGATCAAAAATGGATTCCGTCTATTTTTATGTATTTGCTTAGCTTTATGGTGTACATGGAAAAAAAGCAAGTGCATGGCAAAAGCAACAATGAAAAGTAAAGAGAAGAATGATTAGAATGATGATGATGATGATGCATAGAGAGAATAGTAGAAAAAGGATACTGTTTTTACCAATAAACCATGTATCGCTCAAAACCGAATTTAGCCGATCGGTGAATTCGGTGTTTTCGACAAAAAACTAAAATGTTACTTTTTACCAGAGGCTTACTATTTACCATTGTACTAGGTTTTCATTGCAAATCGATGAATTGAGCTTCTCAGTATCATCATGTAACTTTATAGTGTTTTTAGTAAATATATTACTTTATAAGTTATATAGCATTATGCATCAACACCTTAACCGTTTAAATTTCTTGAAACTTACTTAACCTAAATAAATATTCAGCTCAGTCCCGTCTAATCGTCTAATTACTTGCTTTTATTGTGATTTAACTGGTTAGAAAAGGTGTAACCCACTCATCATCCTCACACCACCACCATGTCACAAATCATGGCCATCAATACGATGCCATCAGGCAAGAAACAAAACTGAGAAATAAAATTCTTTCCTTTTTTTATTCTCCCGTCGACATCATCTAGTTTAAAAATGACGACATTTTATCTGAGGAGGCGTAGTGTAATGAAAACTCAACTCAACCTGCTGCTGCTAATGAGCCAGTTTCTCTCATTAATTTTTTTTCTCATTGGAAACTACAAGGTACACACACTCATATACCAGAAAGCAATGAAGAATGAGTAATTTTGAAGGAACGAAACATTTTAGTTTGACTTTTTATCTGTCTATCGAATCATCATCATGATCTTCAAAATGATTTTCTTTTCTGCCCTGTTCTTGCTCTTCTGCTCATCATCACGATGGTTTGATTGGTATTGTGATCGGAATTTCAGATTGTCATCTCTTTTGTTCATCAATACCCATCAGAGCATCATCAACAAGAAAAGCAAACTGATCAACCAGCTATACCCACTACACACTCATTTCATGTACATTTTTCATCATTAACCGTTCTGCTTCATTTCCCTCAAAGAATCCAAACTAGTGAAACAAGCAAAGTTCACAACCAGCATACCAGAATGGAGATCGGTTTTTTTTCTTCTTCTTCAACTCATCTTGTATTATTATCTCATTGACACACATGACTGACGATGTGAGCGTAGGAATGTGTACGTCAAATCTCAAAGAAAAAAAATCATTTTTATTTTACGAGTCTACCAAAAGGTGTTTCAGTCTGAGACTTAGGTTTTTTGGAGCAAGATACCCACAGGTATGCTCAGTATGAACCAGAGGTAATTGTAAATTTGCAAATGTATCGTCATCATTCTCATCATCATCGTCAATTTTTTAACGAATTAAATGGCAAACAACATGGCACCATACTAATAAGGAGCAGTTTGAACTTGTTAGATGAACTTGTATAATGTAATTGTAAGCATAATAATAAGATGATGATTATTATATTACATACGTGCATATGAGTAGGCTGTGTGTCTTCGGACTATTTTTCATTCCCTATAACCACCACCCCACACTAGACACTATACACCACACTAATCTCAAAAATTAATCATGCATGATGAGATCAGAACACAAGAAGAGATTGACAGTGAAAAGCCAACAACTAACAAAAAGAAAAAAAAATATCCCATGCGAAAAAAAAGTTCATCATCTCTCATTCAACTCAACTCACATTTTTTCTTAGATGACTTTGGTTAAGTTAATATAAACTGATATCTGTTTATTAAATACTATGTAATGTTATTATAAGGACGACAGGACAAGACAAGACAGTAGGCAACGTTGTTCATCTTCGTCTTATATACGATTAGTTTTGTTTGCTTTGGTGTTATATAAAAATACAATAAAAATTAATGCATTTTGCATAATGCTTAATGCATGTTTTTCTTGAAGATAAAGGAGTCATATTCAGAATGCATAATGAATTGTGTTTGCGTGTGTGTGAGTGTAATGAAAAAAATGTCATACTGCTTAAAAGTTAAGAGGAGTAGACCTTGGAATCCTAGAATTGGATAATTAATATTAATCCTAAAAGCCACCACAACCACTGCTTTTGCTACCACTACTCCTTCTTCTGTCTTATGTCTTATGTGTGATTTGACTGCAGATTTTTGATAATATGTCGAAGTTGAAATCTCTGTGCTACGAATTTGGCTCATCAAACAGATTATTGGGAAGAAGGCTGTGTGAATGTAAGGAGAGATTGTGGTAGGTGGATAATATAAATGATAGCCATATAATACAGGTTAACGAAAAAAATGTAAAAGATCAAAACTGAATATAATGAAATGGGACTCTCCCTAAAAATTATTTTGCTCATCCTTATTTGCACACACAAACTTCAAAAGTGGTATATATATTTTTTGTTCATTGGATTTGCTGGTTGATTAATAATAATAATAAAATCTGAATACATAGTAGATGAAGAAAAAGAAGAAGATGGTATTTAAGAAAAAAAAATTAAGACGAAGCATAAAAAATATAAAAAAGTATATTTGAAGCCAAGAACGGGTTTCGTCTACTTCGTCTTCTGCGCTGCTAATCTATAAACAGCTGAAATTTTTTAATGAGTCCACTTGACTCTAATTTTTTTAGCCAGGCCGGGCCTAGCCTTTATAGTTATGAAGTTAATAGAGAGAATCTCGG
Source organism: Entomobrya cf. arborea Gr-Col-00668 (assembly GCA_034699025.1). Taxonomy (NCBI): domain Eukaryota; kingdom Metazoa; phylum Arthropoda; class Collembola; order Entomobryomorpha; family Entomobryidae; genus Entomobrya; species Entomobrya cf. arborea Gr-Col-00668. The sequence continues at coordinate 3,198 of JAQIWN010000466.1, read as the reverse complement.
TAATAAACTCTTGTTTTAAATACACTTTATTATACTGAATTGTAAGCTTGTTGTTTGCGAAATTCAAAGAGTTGAATTTTCAAAAGGTTGAATAAAATTATCACTTTTAATAACCTGCAGCTACACATAAAATTAACAAAAGAGCATATTTCGTTTTGTTGCGTTGAGTTGATTTGAGAGAAGAGAGCTGAGAGCTAGTTCCTCTTATAATTTATGTGCAAATCTCTAATGGCTCGCTAGCAAACACACAAAACAAAAACGTATTTATATTTTATTAACAGATTATCTACCTACTTCACATCTGTTCTGATTATCATTAAGACAGCGTTTTTCATTAGTCAAAAAAGCTTTTATTAAAAGTCTTTACACTTCTATTGATGAAGATGATGATTGCGAATGCTGAATTGTCTGGCGTTTGCCTTTTCTCAATGTACTCTCCTCTTATTCATCATCAGTTTTATTAGCTTTGAGAAAGACAAAACCCCAAAAACCTGACTCTGACTTGACTTTTTAACGTTTGTATCATTGTTGTATTAACAATATATTATAATGATAAAATAGCTAATGAGAAATGCACATTGTAGCCTATTTACATTATTATCGCAAAGGATTAATTGTAAGTAGCAAGTCAAGTGAAGTGAGATAGTTTAACCTTCTCCATCCCCACTGCTCCACCTCCCTTTTTTCTTTGTGTCATCTCATCATTTATGCTAAATACTCCGACTTATTAAGAATCCCGATCACGACATTTTAGCTAATTGTATATGCAGTCCAGTTTGTTGAAAGAGAAACAGGAACGGCTTTGGCAGAATCAATGCATATGCATGAAGTTGAAAAAAACGATGGGATGAAAAAGATGTATTGAAGATGGAGACAATAATGTAATAATAATGTCTCTTCTTTCTTTTCAGTCTTCTAACTTGGTTAGAGAACTTCTTGAGTTAAGACAGGATAAAATCGATCATGTTCTCGATGATGATGTTGATTATCATCGTCATCATCACTAAGCTTAATTTCAATTCTGAGCATGGTGTTGTGTGTACATGGTGCATTCCAGCGCGTATTTGTATTTTGAGTGTGATTAAATGAGTGAGACATCCCCTAAATACCTGTATTTACCTGTAACGAAAATGGTTATAACAGAAATTCACATCTGCAATTGCTCTAATTTAACTTCCATACTAAGTCAGAAGTTGACACCGAAGGAAAACACCCACTTTGTTTAATTGCCTTAACGAAGGAAAAATAATAATGAAAGCTTTTCAAATTCAAGCTATAATGATAGTAAATAGATTATATCTGGGTACCTATGTCTTGTGGTACTATTATTATTATTATATTTTTGGTGGTTAATGAGTTAAACTTGACAGGGAGGCTATGAATATGCATGCTGTGGTTTTTATGTACTTCATCATCATCATCGTCGCTTAGAAAATGAACAATAAGAGTTTAACAAGAGCAGAGTCAGAGTTAATGAATAACCTTCTTAATAAAAAGCATCTAGAAATTTATTATGCATTAAGATCAAAGGGAAATGTATATAGTTAAAGCGTAGCAGCAGGAGAATAAAAACTGTTTATACGATGAAGATTTTAGTGTTGTTGTTGATAATGACGAGGAGATGTTTTATTTTGTTGCCCTCCTCACTCACTCAGCTCAGCTTATAATAAAAAAATTAATGCTCAGGGGACGTAGACGTCATCGCATCTTCTTCAGATTCCACTTGTTTATCCCATGTTAAGCGTAAAGAATTGGTCGCCTTTTTTAATTTAAATTAACTTGAGGAGCTGAAGATGATGAAAGAGAGAAAAAAGAAGAGCCCACTACTTGCATTGAAAAAGTCGCCAATAAATTCATTACGATTTTTAGTATCCCGGATGAAGAAGTTCACTTCTTTGGTTTTTATGATCATGACGATGATAATAATTATAAAATAATTAAAACATAAACTCGCCAGTAAACTGAGTTTGTGAATAATAAATTGAACTGAAGGCGTTCATAAAAAAACAATGAAATGTTCCGTGTGCAATAAATTATCCTGCTATTAAATAAGTGTAGGGTTTATTGTTGCAAAAAAATGAGAATAAAGAATATGTTTTATCTCTTGTGATAGTCAAAGAATAAAAAGACAAGAAGGCTGACATCAACGTTTTTTTTGAAAAAAAAAAAGAACTGATGATGATGATGATTATGAGATGAGGTATTATAACAAATAATGTAGGAGGACGCATCATGTATGTTTGTGGATGTGTAGGTATGTATAAGATTTGTATATGCAACTAGTTTACTTTGACTGTGAGTGACAACCAAGCTTTTTTTTCTTGTTGCTTGCTCGATGTCAGGTTACTCCACCCTTTTCAATTATAATTATTTTTCTTACTTGAGGTCTTCTCTTTTGACAAAGAGGTGGTTGTGGTTGGGCATATTACATCATATAGTAAGCAGGATGCCCTTTTATAATGAAAATTACAAGAAGTGTGAATTAACAGTGTACCAAAAAGTTGGTTGTAATATGACAGAGAAAAAACTGTTAGATGTATACAAACTTTTAGTTAAGATGACCACAGCTGTGAAAATCAAGTCAAACTGATATGGTAAGTGTTGGTTTTAACGCGTATAAGTAAAACATACATTTCTTGTTAGTTTGAGTAGAATATATTTGGAAACTTGATGAGAAAAAAAAGTATTGTTGAAAAATGAATTTGATATTCTGGATGGTGCAAGGGAAATAAATTAATGGTGCTTTTAATGGACGTTGAAGCTGATTGAAAATGCAAAAGATTAGAGTTAAATGAAATAAATGGAAATGGCAGGCAGAATCAGTATTCCAGAGAGAATTTTTCCATTCATTCGAGAAAAAAGATATCCTCCCTTCTTCATTTTCTTCCCCGAGAAGTATCGTATGTGTGCGTCATACACATATCATCATTATTTTCTACTTTGCCATGTAAAGTTTATTTTTTTAAAAAAGGAAGACAACAAGAAGGGAGAGTCAAAAGACGCGTGGTATTGTAGGAAAAGAATGAAAAAGTGTTTCCAGCTTGACTGATGGATACATAGCTACTCAAAAAAGTATTCGTTTAATGCATTTACTGCACATATCGGCAGCAGTGCACTGTGTAAAATAATAATGATCGTCTTCATGATCGACTTCCACATAGACAACATCATCATTTCCCTTTTTCGTCTACTTGCATT
>JAQIWN010000465.1:0-32914 GCA_034699025.1 Entomobrya cf. arborea Gr-Col-00668 | reverse complement strand
ATAAAAAGCACGTTTTCTAGCGAATATGAAGATAAATATGTAGTAGAAGTAAATCTTATTTGTACGATTTTTGAATGTACTGGGAAAGCCGATTTTTTCAAAAATCTCTCCCAGCCGTATTTCAGCACGGATACCCACTGATCATATTGCACGTTTTTTTGTCCATTATTACCTCATTTTTCACGAAGGTAGTCTCAGTGATTCCATTGTGAACTGCTTAGCATAAAACATGTGAGAATTCTACATGCATCCGTCATCATGTTCATTGTCCATCCGCTTTTTTGTCTCTCGTTGCAAACAGCTCGACTGACTGACAATGAACACATTTTTTATTGTTTTGCTCTTCGTAATTCACATCATCGCACTGGACTGCTAATTTGGCAAATAGAGCCGTACGTTTTAAATGCAACAAAATAGTGGATATAGTTCTACTCAGGTATGTGTTATATTTGTATTTGTAGTGTGAGTAAATGTGGAACTATATCTATGCTTTGTTCTTTCCATACAGCATTTTAGCAAGCATCGGCTTGGCTTATTAACTTGCGACTTGAGCGTGTTATACAGAATGGTCCGCCCGTCTGTCTGTCCGTCAAATGCACGATAACTCAAAAACTAAACAAGGTTTTCAAAATATGTTTTCTCATTAGACATACAAATACTAAAACGTCTTTCTTTCTTTATACGTCTTTTGTTTTCACCAGTCGATAGGCAAGGGTCCTCGCTAAATTTGGTAGATACGTAGGTCATGCTTTGTAAAGTTTCAGTTAACCGACCCAACCCAATCTAGGGGGCTTTAAAGGCCTTAATTTTGACATGGTCTTCTACGTAAACTCTAATTAGTCGCAAGTTTCCTATATCCTGTTTGTCAGATTTATTTACAAAAGTACATGAGAGCAAAACAAGTTGTGTTGTGGTTGTGGTAATAATAGCCAAGTCACGTTGATGATGATAAAGAGACATTGAGTCCGCATGCTTGAAACGAAATCCGCATAAAAAACTATAACTTTTCTATACAATGTTTAGCAATTTAGATAATAATATTTAGTATGGAATAACCTTGTCCATGATAATGATGGAAATTGTTATGCTTCACTGCTCAGTAGCTAGTAGCTAGATCTATAGTTGTAGGAATAGGAATCTTGATGTGATGACGATAACCAAGAATTGAGTCGGTCAAATTATTGGTGAATTGCAAATGAGCATTTTGTAAATGCATTCCGCGTTTCAGCTTAAGCATAATCATCATCGATTGAATTGCAATGCAAACATTTTTCGTACAAAAAGCACTCATTCTTCTTTAAACACAGCTTCCTTACTCTTTTGTGGGAGATGAGATGATTAGCTCATTCGTTGGATACCTTCACTCGACTCAATGTATATGGAAATTTATTGTTTATGTACACCTTGGCATTTGCAGAATAAAACCAAGTAAAGCAAGTTGAGTGGAGTGGTTTGTAATAAAAGTTTGCTTTGCTGGTATTGAAGATGATTATGGGTACAAATGTTTGGATGATAAGCAGAAAGTGAAACGAAGAAAGGTAAAACTGCTTGTGAGACATTTGAAGCTTGTTTCTTCGCTTGTTTCTGCGCCCCTCCTCCTTTAGTTGTTAGTAGAAATGGATTGTTGAATTGATGGTAGAATTTAGCTGAAGGCTGCAGCTAAATTTTTATGAGACAACTAGAGAGTAGTGCAATCATTAGTACTGGAATGTGAATGAAGTACAATACAATGAGTGAGGAGGTAGTGATAATCAAAGTGTTTGCTTATGAAAATGAATAGAGATAAATGATTCTTGGTCCAAGCCAGACTGACTGCATTGCAGTATACAAACATGAACGAGTTATTTAGAAAAATCTTCCTTGACCAGCTTACATTTGGAACAATATTAAATGAGTTTTAAATGTATTTAAAACATTACTACCTTTATTTATCTATATGTCTTTCTTTAAGGGGTTAAAAGTTGGCAGAGCTTTTTTATTGGGGACAATTTAATTTCTGGTTTCTGAGTGTCCACTTATCAACTTTCAATGATCGCCCATTAGCAATTTTTTTTGAAAACATTTTTATTTTGTCAATTAACCTGAGGAAGGAGATGACAATAAAATGCTGCTGCCCTACACATTCCTACCTTATTTCCAAAAATACGTCAAAAAATGTTGGTTGTTGTGCTTGTGGGAATACAGCGAAGCGATATGACATGATGATGATGGTGACAGTGACTGCTTGACATGGTTACCACTCGTAACTCAACTACTGGAGTCAGGTAAAAAGCCGTGGACCCAAGCCACTGGCTATAATTCAGTAAATGTGCTCATCATGATACAAAATACAGACACACAACAACAACAAAGCTCAACCAACGAATCTTTCTATGAGCTTCATGCCAGTCGTGTCTTGCGAAGTTGCGAGACGCTGAATGGCATTTGATTATCTTAATAGCTTATGTTTTAACTATACATGCATATTTACTAAGCTATCTGAACAACTAGTCAGTCAGAGTCACCACAAAAGTCACAATTGCCCCAAGCACTTCGTCTTTCGTACTTTTTATCATGGCAGAAGAATGGTTTCACATGGTGTTGTGTGAGTTGAATAGCTATTGACTACATGACCATTCATCAGAGTCAGAAGAGGAATGGCAGATGCGAAAAATGAAAATGATGACGATCCTGTTGGAGTGTTGGTCAGTATTGAAATACTCGGCTAGCATGCCGGTCATCCTATAGACAGTGTTATCACGCGTCCTCACACAAACAAACAAACAAACATAATATACATGTAAGTGCATTTTTAACTGGGCAAAGTAATTAATTTTATTAAAGAAATTAAGCGAGAGAGATTTTATCGTGGATAATAAATTTCCACAGCTATTTTATTAAGAAAAAAATCAAAATCAAAGAAAAAAATTAGTTGCGCAGTAGAAAAAACAGACATATTATTATCTGCAATGCTATAGGCTACAATTGAACAACAAAAAACGAAACAGTTAAAGTGGACAGTTGGCAAGTGAAGAGAATAGAATTTGTCATAAATTGCAATTATGGACAAAGAGGGAGAAGATCCATTGCCGCCGGTGGTGGTGGTGCAAGGAGAGCTTCCTCCTCCTTCTGATAATCAGCACCCCATTGCCACCACCTCCCCTTCAGCGGCAATTAAAGTGAACAATGCGGCGACAGTTGTGAAAGAGAGTGTTGATGATGAGGTTGAGCAGGTGCCCAGGTTAAAAAAGTGTGACGGTGGAGACAGCAGTGATAACGTGTCTCCGGGGGATGATTACCTGGATGGCGTGGGCGGGGACATTGATGAGGATGATGATGAGGTTCGGCGAGGAAGTGCAAAAGAGCACACTGTGATCAGTGGAGGAAGGGAAGGGAGGGAAAGGGTTAAGAGAAGGGCTGCTTCTGGAAGTTCCAGAAGTAGCACTCCGAAGAGATTTACAAGAAGCAGTGCTCGAGCAGCGGAAAGAGAAGAAAAGAGAGCGCGAAGTCATTCTCGCTCGAGAGTGTTAACGGAAAGGGTTCTATTTTTTGAGCAGGTTTGGCAAGGAGGAAACGAGGAAAGGGGTAGCGAGAGTGGACCGTCCACATCAGCAAGTCATGGTGTGAAATTTGGCAGATCCAGATCAAGCAGAGATCTGGAGTCCGAGTTTGCGAGTGAGATTGATGCTCTAGAAAAACGACTAGAGCGACAAAAACAGCGATTTAAAAGTGGCGATGTCTTTTTCGAAAAGGTAACTCTACGGCATACACCCAACCAAAGTGGTTACTTGAGCCCTGTAGAATTTGTGCAAGAATCGAGAGATTTCTCGAGGTCGGAAACTCATTTGAACCGGAGTCGATTAACCAGTCCAACCCCAACACGTTCCACAGTGACCCGCTCACGTACCGTGTCTTATGAAACGATTGAGAATATTGGTGTGGAGGACGACGACGAAGAAGAAGACATTTTTGTGACTATGTCATCACCAAGGTCTCCTCCTCCCTCCTCCAAATCCCCAGTATATGATGAACTCTTGGCCCATTCCAGCAGCAGTGGGGGTAGAATGGGGGAAAGGGAGGCTGCTACCCCCTCCCCTAATCCAGCCACAATGACCAGAAGTGAAACGAGGAGTCACGTGATTCCTGGAAGAGTTAGTATAAAATATGAGGCTGTGGGCTCTCCCTCCTCTACGCGAAGTAGAACACCGTCTGAGGATGTCTCTGAAATGTCCCATTCAGGCTCCACCTCCACCAGCAGCCGGAATAATGTTCGCTTGGCAAAGTATGAGTTCTTGGGAGTGACTGCAGATGCCATCTCCAGAAGTAGAACACCTTCGGGTGGAACATCTTTATCTTCCTTACGAAGTGCATCACCTAGAATGGGTGACAGCAGTGGAAGCCTCGGAGGTTCCCATCATTTTCACCATCAAGAACATCACCAATTTCAGGGTGGTCAAGGCAGTAACAGACGCCTTATAGTTACCACGACAACAACGACCACATCAGAAATGAAGAGTGTGCGAATGGCACGAAGTCCATCCAGTGGAATCGGCTCTATTGCTTCTCCCACATCTGAAGCGTCCCCAAGGGTGGGACCTCAAGAAGAACAATCCAATGAAACGGATGAAAGTGCTGACTCTGTGATAACTCGCAGACACGTGAAAACAACCACAAAATCCTATCATCAAGACAAAAGTGGAACTATATCCACAACAACTGTGATGAGCCCCAGTGGCTCAGAGTCTGATGAACTTTATGGTTTTGGTGCAGGTAGGACAGGGGGCTTGAGTGGTCGAAGTGGAAGTAGAAGTGGTTTTGTGTCTGGTGAAAGGAGTCCTCTGCCCAGTGCATCAGCGCAAGAGTGGTACACGCAGTACAAGTCTAAGGTGGCACATGCCACGCCTTCCACCTCCACCAGTACTGCTGCTGAATCCACCACACCGGGACGCTTTGAGACTGACGTTACCAAGAGTGCCAAATCCAGAGCAGCCTACTTTGACTCTCACATTGCAGAGATTAAAGGCATGTGCATAATAAAAGCACACATTTGCTCCATAATTGCTATTGCTAAGCTCTTTACAGCCTATTATATTATACGTTTACCGTTACCGGGTTACCGTTTTTTCTCGCTTTTAAAATATTTCTCATTTTTGCAATATACACATACACATCTACTGTTTATTTCAGGCGACAGTATACACGTCCATTTATTTCTCTGGATTTCCTTCCTCAACAGATGAGTGAAAAACAGATAAAAAGGACCATCCACCCCGTTGACCGTTGGCGAGATTTTATCTTGCCGTATGTTCGCAAGATTAAAGCGGGTATAATATTACCAGTGTATGTACAGGAATTTTTCTTTTGGGAGGCCAAGATTAAATTTTTTAGCAAAAAATACTAATTATAAGGAACAATATTATATTGGCCTCCGAAAGCAAAAGTGCATGTACATCCACTGATAATTTTGTACCCGCTTTATTCCTGTGAATATACGGCAAGTTAAAATCTCGCCAACGGTCAACGGGGTGGATGGTCCTTTTTATTTGTTTTTCACTCAGATAGTCTTCATTTTCTTCCTTCTTCTACTAGTTCAAGCTAGAGAAAAAGCAAGTCGTACATTGCACTCAATATTGCTTTCATTCAGTTTAAATTGCAGATCATTTTTCATTTCATTTATTTTAAAGTGTATTCTAATGACACGGAAACAATTATGGACGCTTGTCAGGCACAGCTACACTAAATTATGTTCTTTTTATTCCTTGATTGCTTTCTGGTTTACAACACTTGAATATATATTTTAAATCGAAATTCACTTTTCCTGAAACGAAGTTCATACGGTACAAATGCTTATTTAGACACACTTAAAACTAACTTTCATCATAATTTCTGACTATATGCATAAAATTGAAATGTGAAGCAGCAGGTGCCATTATGAAATGCGCATGCTTTGTATATGTTTATGTATTGTGTACCTATTTGTATTCTTCAAAACTGACAGAAATGAGAAAGGGTATCATCAAAACATTTGCAAGGTGCTCATTTAGAGGATTCCTGCCTTGTAATTATCACCGTTCATCTGCACGCATGCACGTGGTTCTTCCAAGGTTGGCTATAACATGCACACAAAATGTTCCTTTTCAATGAAAGACAATCAATCGAGTCATCTCACTGAGAGGTACTAAAAGTCTTAAATGGTATTACATTAATGATAGTATGGTGTTTACAATGCAATTATAATGCAAATAAAAAGTAATCAGTGTAAAAGAGTTTTTAAAGGAAAGGTCAGCTCTTCTCGTTTTGGATAGCGTAGCTTATCTTCTTAATCGTCTCAGTATTCAAATTTCAAACTAGAACTCACTGCATTTATGTATGAGAAGATAGCTACTATTACATTAAATCCATGCCAATTTTTCATCAACTTCAACACAAAAGGATTCCTGCAGTGCTAAATTGAAAGAACATTGCAATTTGTCATTGTGGGATGCCGAATTCATACCTCCTCATATTTTAAGTTGGTAGCATAAAATAAATCGTTGTCATTTTTGTCACTTGGTTTTAAATTAATGATTTCTCAGCGTTCCATTATATCATTTGACACGGTATACATTCACTGACAAAAAGATGGAAGTGAAGTTACAGGAGAAAAATGACAGCAAATATTAATAATATGAGTGAAAATGATAGTTTGACAGCTTTACTTAAGAGTGAAAAACATGTATGCACGAAAAATACGGCATTCCCGATCGCACGACCTTGACAAAAAGCAAAAGCCTTAGTTTTGGCCATTTGCTTTTTTTGCACCACAGCATATAAATTGAGACTAAACAAGTTGATGATAACCTAGTGACGATAACCCAATACCCGGAATAGGCCCTAGTACTCTCCTCTGTAAGGACTTTGATATCAAACATTTCGTTCCGTAAAATTTCTTGTACTTCAAAATAAGGAGGAATAAGAGTTAACCGTTATATGGTTTATGCATAGTATAAGTATGGAGCTGCCCAAATTTACTTGGTTACATTAGATTAGTGGATTGTGAATATGAGAATTAATATTACTTGTACTGAATGAAATTTTAAAAAAAATGTCTTGTATATCACTAAAATGACGATATTGCGGAAAGAAAAGTGGACTGGTAGTGATTATGATTAATTGCCCCTCTGTCTATCTGTTGTTTGGTGCTCCTGTCATGCGAATTACGTCCCATAAATATTTAATAACAGCAGCAACCAACTAAACCACAAACCTAGTAATTATGCATACATGTACATTTAATTTTTTGCCAACAAATGTGCTTACTCAGCTTCAGCTTCATCAAGTAAAACGAAAAATTTTGTACGCGAAACGTGTTCCTTACAGACTAGTGAACACATAAATTATGTTTTATCAATCAAATGATAATCTCCATGGCAACTGATTAAAATTGAACAGCCAAAACAATCTCACTGAATCATTATTTGAGTGAACCAGTCATATACTTATAAGGTTAGGAGGTTATTAAGGAGAAAAATGTGTACGAAATTTAGCCATATAGAGTGGCATAGAAGCATACAAATGTATCAACTCGAAAATATGTAGTAAATATTATAAAGTTGCCATGGCAAAGAGAGATGAAGTCATAGGTTCCGCTTCTATTTTTGGATTACACAACAATAACTATTGAATATTAGCAACTAAATTCGGTATTTACCTATTAGTAGTAGCATACAAAAATACTATTTCATGAATAAATTATGTTTTACGATTTATCAGGTAGACTCGATGTTTAGCAGTCAGTATTAGCACAATGAAAAAAATCATATAAACGTTTCCAATCATTATAATGAAATATATTATTCAGCAGCGTTCAGTAAAGTATAATGGCATGGCATTGAATCGGAAGCAAGAAGCAAGCAAGTTTTGTTGTACGTTAATAGGGCTGAATAGAAGATGAGTACAAACAAAAATGTATGTAAGGTTGATTGTAAAAATAATCAATGATCTTCTTCACCATGAAGATAAACATATAGTGTACAGTACAGCAAACAATGCACAAATTTTGGCCCATGAATTAGCTGTTAGCTCTCTTTACTCACTCATTCGGATTGAAGGTGATGTTTACTAGTGAATGGCTGAGATAACCAGATAAAAATCTTGAATGACGAAAGATTGTCAGTAAAATGCAATGCAGAATATTTTGGGCTTAGCTTTCATTAGCTTCCAACCAAACCATTTGGTTGGTTGTTTGGTGGCGAGAGATTCCGTGTATTTTTACGACTTGCATTTTTACGAGCCAATTTTATTTTTACACGTGAATACCGAGTTTCGGATTCTTCTCGCTTCAGCTCTCACAGCTCAACTTTACTTGAACATTTTTATGGCAAGATGCACACTCACACTTTAATTGTCTTCCGTGGTGTTATGTTATGTTGTTGTACTTCTGCTGTTGCCGTGATTTACTCTGCTACTACTGCAACTGCCTGTTGGAAAGTATGCCCTCAACGTCCTCCATTCCACTGCAAAACGCATCAACAAAAAATAACGTTTTATTTCTGAATGCCAGAGTGTGGTGCAGTGTCTCGTCTAAAATTACCATCCTGCATGATGCCGTTGGTTTGGTTTCCATGTTACGTTGCACTGCATCACACTTTTTTATCATCTTCATGTCATTATTCCAAACCAAGTAAATTGCCAAATGTGAAGAAAGAGCTTGTCCTTCCGATTGGAATGCTTTTACTCACACTGCTAAGCTTTGAATTGAATACATAGGGATTCTGTCTCACGTGACACATTTTACAATTCATAGCATACTCTATACATTTTTTTAAACACCTTAACCATAAATACCTCGCCCAAGACAAATTACTTAAGATAGTTTACTACAACATGATGTAATAATATTTTGGCAATAGAAGTAGAACAGAATGAGATGAGTGTATACTCTTCACAAAGTGTAAAGTTAATTATCGATAAAAATTTTATATAATACTTAAAAATTTGGAGTGAGTATATATGTAATGCAGTGCAACTCAGAGTCGGTTTGAAAGCAGCTTTGTGTTCCCACACATATGTCTTCCTAACTCCTAACCTGTAATTATTTGGAGAACACACGAAAGCAAGCTAGTAAAAATATAAAATATATGAAGACTGTAACACATCTTCTTTTGATTCACGTTCAGGGTTTTAATTTACTCTCACGCGACGCCACATGCAGAATAAAGTAATTAAATCAAACTCATCAATGTCTCCCATTTCTCAATTTGGTGGCTCATTTTAAATATAATCATATCGTTCATTTTAACTAGATACCGTTTTTATTGATGATATAATGATCTGTTATGTTTTATTAATGGTTGTTATAAAACTTTAAATCCTTCATTCCTCACTTTTATTTGCTAATATTTAAAACTTAATGGCATTTCATAACAGAAATTAGTGGGCAGTGGGTGACATAATAATGATCATCAGATGAATATTTTAGCTTAGAAAAATTTTCAGATGAGAATTCTCCATCTTCAGTTTCTCTCTTAATGCAAATGAACCACAAACAAACATATTCAAGAATCTTGGTGACATGACGGGGATGACAAAACCGCTCCTTCTATTAAGCACCATTTCAGATTAGTTAAACCTTTTTAAATCGTTTTGATGGTAAAACAAAATAAAACTGCTATTTAATCTTGTAAGCAAATATTGCTAGATAAAAGAAATTGGCGAATGCCGGCTGGTGGGATAGCATGTCAGGTTACCGCAGATTTTTTGTGTCCGCAAATAACAATGAGGCAATCATCAAAAAATGATGATGCTCATGTTAATATTGTTGTTTTGTATTTTTTTCTCTGATGTCTCTTGTCTGAAGATCTAGTCAAGTGAAGCACAATAACTTTTTTGTGTGATGCATACTGTACAAAATATCGTTTTTATTTGCTTGTTTCCTATTGTGAGCATGTTGAGATTTTGAGATGAGTAAGATGATGTCATCTTTTGATTTTGCATGAGGATGACCTTGAAAATTATTAGTGATGAGAAGTACCTTCCACTGAAAATAGCATATTTGCAGGTGGACTCATCATCTTCAACTACGAGCTTACATGCTTACTTGTGCACTTCATTACAGGTATACATAATGTTGTGTAATGCTTACGTGGAATGAAAGGTGCATTCCGGCAACAATTTATACGGATGAATAAGTGGCTTAACAATTTCTGCAATTTACAATTTTCATCTCACTCTAGTCATCGCAGTCCCAGAATTTACTTACTTATTTACTATATTTTTTATGATTTTAAAATTATTTTCATCTGCTTTTACACGAGATTCTAATTCTAATAATAAAAAATGGGATTTTTATTTTCTTGTCATGTCATTGAGTTGCACAAAATGCGCTTGTGCAATGCAATGGCATGGTGAGAATAGGTGAAGTTTGTTTAAAAGTCCTCTTTTGGAGATCTAGGATGCAAATGCGCATTAATTCATCTCAATCTCACTTTGTTCTCTTTTCGCACCCTGATATCAAGCAAGTGAGTGTGATTAGATGATTAATTTATGAAGATGGAAAAAATTATAAAAAATAGTCTTTTTATATGTATGAGAGGCTGTTATGCTCTGCTCTTATACAAATTTAAGATGGAAATTAAATGCAATTTTGGGATTTGGTTGCCTCGATTTCAAAAGTGTTGCTGATACTCTTTGAATTTATAGCACATTCACTCACCTTGCAGGCAATAATTGGCTTTTGATAAAAAGTGAAATACATAGGGAAGATTTGTTTGTGCATTGGTAAAGAGTAATCGAAAGGCATCTCACTTGATTGGTTATGCATGCATTTAGAGCACAAAAACAGCTCACCTTTAAAAATTCACTTCTTTTCGAATATTAATTTGAAATTATAGTAAGAATTAATTACGTTTATGTTAATGAATATTCGATGAATTTTACGATCACAGTAATAAAAAGAAAATGACTTTTTTGAAACACTTGTACATGCACTCCTTCTATTTACCGCTGAATTAGTTAGAATGAATTATGACGAAATTACTGCAAGAAAGGCACTAACTAACAGATAAATATTTCAACTATAATTTTTACTTTAAAGAATATTTGTGAATTTTGTCTGAATTTTAATTACTCATGTTATGTAAAAGTTACTAAGACATGGTCAATGATTGCATTGCATCGTCACTGGAAAATCTCAAAACGGTTTGCAATGAAACGTCTACCTCATTACTTCATCTTCATGCAGTGTCCTTTGTCAGTGTCAAAGATACCATTGAAAAAATGAAATTAAGTTGTAAGAAGGCCGTAAACATCTGAGTAAATATGATGCAAATTAAATTACCACTCAAACACCATACTCTTGTTTAGCTCTGGCCATCTAATTTCGACATCAATTTATAGACGAGTTGTAGAAGTGAGTACAAAATAATAAATATTTAATGATAAATAAGCAAGAGCAATTATTTTTATGATTTTACTATTATTACTTTGGCTAATCTTAAAGACGTATAATAGCGGTGATATAATTATTATACTACATTTTACAGGAAAGTGGTGAAATTAATATTGACACTGAAAATTGTTACGATGCATTATGCATTCTAGAATCATTGTCACTTCAGAAAAATGTAAAAAAATACAATTGAATTTAAAGTGCGAAATCAATTATACACTGCACTGCAAAAAGCGAAGTAAAGCCAGATAGTTCAAAAAGGTGTAAGGTTACTTTTCAGAGTTAGTATTTTGATACACAGCTTCAAGAAGATAGTAATTTTACATAACTGGCAACATTGCTCGTGTGGTATTATCGCTTGTCTTCGCCTACGCAGAGCGTAGATTCCAATGACGCCGGCAGATGACTGTGTTGCTTTGGCTCTACTGACGAAGGAGAAGATGCATTGAAGATTTATACGTATTATTTTTACTCGTTCAAAGAATATGATCATGATGATGATCAAAAACTTGACACTGTAAACAAGTTGTCCTGACACGATAAAATTGTTGAGACAACGATTAACTCATCTTTTTTTTGCACCATCGTCACCATCTCGTTGCCAAGACTGTAGTATGCAAGCGTGGCTGTACAAAGAGCAAGAGTCATGCAAATTCCAGGAAACCTGTCACCCGAACAGTTTCACTTTCCTTTTATTTCAATGATTTGCCACGTTTATAAACACAGACTATTACTATTTGCATATGGTCACCTCTTATGTAAAGAAGAGATGTTTGTCTTCTGGCAAGCCCTAAAAACACTAGAAAAAAGTAATGTACAAACTGTTGACTTTTATTATTTCAGCATCCATTTTGTAGACGCCTCATGTCAAGAGTGTAAGCATGTCTGTTCGTGATATGTCAACATCATCAAGTGTCATCTGCTGAATTTGCTCCTAAATTAAACATTTTCATGATCAGAGGAGGAGCTAGTTTTAGCAGTTGTATAGCCAGCTAAATGTCTACCTCACAATGAAACTGCAGTTGTGCACTTAAAAATAACGATGCCAGCACGATATATGTTTTGATCATTTGCCTTCTTGACGACCACCAGAGCCACAAACACAAACAGTTTAAATTAAAAGAGCTAATGATGCATCTTAAATGACCAACTTGAATTATAGTGTGTTTTCATAAAGCTAAAATTTGCATAATAAGTGAGTACCGGTCACTTGAAAACAATTAAGTATAGTGCAGACGAAGAAGCTCAAGGTACTGCTTGCTGAATGATGATGTCATGTCATCTACTCGTAAAACACTGGATTTCCTACACAACTACACCAGCACTGCATTTGTTCATGAATGAGTCGATACTTGGGTTCCATAATGCTTGGTTTGCTTACTGTCTTACAAATCTTTAATCTGTCCACTGGAAGGTTTTTTTAATTTTCATTAGTCTTACAACTTAACTGCAGTCGCAAGTGTTCAGTCGAAATTATGCTTCTTCATTTCACAATATGATAAACATTTCTTAGTTCATCCATACTCATATAATTATATAAAATCATCAACGCAAAAAAATCATTATTAGTGTATCAAGAGAAATTAAAAGTTGCTAAATAATTAGAAAATGAACTAGATATGTGCTTATACGCTTGTGCTACTTTGCAATGCTTTCACCGCTTGTCTTAAAAACTAAAAGAATGGCAGTACTAGTTAGTACACATGGACTAATGTATTTTTTGTTTCATCCCTGACTTTTGCAGATGAACAAGAGCGGGTGCAGAAAAAGACATTTGTCAACTGGATCAACTCATACCTGGCCAAGGTAAGTAAAACTCCAGCTCATTAGATACTTGATTTGTGTTAATTGTTGCAAATCTCGGTAATACGATGATGATGAGCTCTAGTACATAATGAGCATGCAATAAAACTGTATGATTGGCACCATCATGAAACGGTTAATTATGTATGTACGCCCCCACAGCACCTGCCTCCAATGCACATAGTCGACCTGATCGAAGACCTGAAGGATGGTACCAGGCTGTTGGCCTTGTTGGAAGTTCTCTCCGGCGAAAAACTGGTATGCTAACAAGCAAATCGCTTCTCACTGTAGTGTAGAAAATACTAATGAATGAATTATAATACTATTACTAATGCTCGTCCCATTCCTTCCACCTTTCGTTCCTCATTTGTAAGACGTCAGCTATTCAAAGAACAAGAATGATATTCATTTCGCCCCAACTCATGCGGAAGAATAAAGAATATGAGATTATTCCACTGCTACAATTATCATAGCTTCTTATTTTACGACACACACGCAGCAGCATAAGTCATTCATTTTTTTCAGGTAAAAGTAATAACAGGATAAACTGACATGAACTGTGTAATAGCGTACGTGAAGCCGTATAATTTATGAACATGCATGAAATCATTTTGGGAAAAGTATGTGCACCGAACCGAACAGATTTAGGACGAAACGCTAAAAATTTCTCCTTTAAAAATATTTTATCCTTGTATTTATTTATAACATTATGTTGATCACTTTTATGATGATGATGAGAGGACACGGGACAAAACTTTTACATTAGAACCGGATCTGTATAGTCTTAACAGCAATTCCATTAGCTGTTAACAAACGAAATCATCAGTCATACCGATGCTTGGTTGTTATTTCGCAGGACATTATCAACTTGCAATCTAGATTGTCCATGAGTCCATGACAGGAGAAAGAATAAAACAACAATAATATTTTTATGTTATCAGTTATCACGCTATTATGTTAAAATTACAATGTGTATTTACTCACGATGAGTATAAGTTTGAGCCTTGAGCAACACTGCCACACAACATGGCCCGTGAGTCGGGGTGTGCTAGAATGCGGAGAAAACAGGCAAACTGAAAGTTATGGTAGTCAGTAGTCATCGTTTACGAGAAAATGTATTATTATGGCAGATGACAATAGACATCAATAAAATGTTTTTAGTCGGATGATAGGGATATTAATAGGAGTCTATTGCATTAATATCGGGGCTGTGGGCTAGAACACGTGCCACTACCACTGTTCACAATTTTTAATTTATCGCATGCAAGGTGTCACACAGCAAAGAGATATGAAAAAAGTGTGTGGTATGCTCACGATCATTATTTATGGATGACCCCATAAAAGTAAACTTTTATCCCAAATAGTAAAGGCATATAATTGTCTATTTGTATCTTATTACCTGGAAATGAACTTTGTGAACTCTTTCTGTCTCGGACACGGGAACAGGGAAAGCCGTTTTGGCTGATGATGATGATCGAGAGTAAAGAAAAATCAGAAATTAGGTGTATATTTATGCGTGTGGGATAGCGTGCCGATAGGAGATTAGAACAGACAATTTTTTTGGCTTGTTTGTCCTTCTCAAATTACTATATAAACTTGTGGCAGTGGAAAAGAAAGAAAGGAAATCTTTTGTTTTAGCTCAAGAATGTATGCATAGGTATGCTACAATGCCTTCAAAATACCAAGTTTTTATGAAGAAAAGACACGAGTACGGTTACGGTTACATGCTTATAAAAATACTTGTTCTCCTGGTGCTCTGATTATTAGGCTGATTCTGTGATGATGACAACGTTTCCTGTGAATTGCATTGTTATTTCGTTCTCACGACTTTGTCAGAAGCTTCAAATGCCATGAGCCTTGTGTCCTTTCATTCCATTTCCCTTCTCTCTGATTAGCAGTGAAAGTATTTCGCATTACAGAACACTCATTTACACTTTCATGCTCCTTTTTTTAGCCGGTTGAGAAGCACAGGAATCTGAGACGACCACACTTTCTCAGCAACTGCAACACTGCACTCCAATTCTTGCAGAGCAAAAAGGTTAGAGTTCAACTGTCTCCATTTAATCCAGCCAGACATTTCTGGTTTTCATAAAAATACAATTCTACGCTATGTCACTTGTCTAAAAATTGCAGATAAAATTGGTGAACATCAACTCGTCGGATTTGGTCGATGGAAGACCGCCCGTGGTGCTGGGTCTCGTTTGGACAATCATTTTGTACTTCCAGGTAAACCATCACACAAACCTTTCTTTAATTTTCTTTGGCCAATTTTTATTTCAGATTTAATGATTTTATTTCCAGAATTAAAACATGTTTTTCAGCTTTCTTTAAGATGACTAATCTCTTTCTTGTTATTTCTGTTTTCTTACTCATAATTTAACTCTTGCTTTATTCGATGCATGTTTTAATTAATTAATTATTTCACTAGTCAATAGTGAGTGAGTCTGAGAAAGATTAAAGATTAAAAACATATTAAATTAATGTGTGATGTTGTCTATTTCTCCCATTCTGTGCTAACCCCACGCAGTTGCGTTGTAGGGATCCAAAAGTGGTATGTAACAGATCATCTATTAACATGACATTTCTTTTAACAAATTTTTAACTCAAAAGTAGCAACACTTTATTGCAGTAAAAAAAGTTGTAGCTCAACTTTCACTTCTCACTTTTACTTCCTTTGATCCATGTAAATTTTAATTAAATTTAAACGCTCATCCCATTGTAAATGTTCGCTTAATTCATTGCGCTGACCACTACAGTCGGAAGAAGAAAGCACCTTTCACCTTTGCTTAAAAAACAAGTAGTGGGATTTGTGGAATAATAAAGAGTTTAATTTGCAATCAAGATAATTAAGATTTATATGAGTAAGTACATAGTATTTTAATGTGTGAGCGCAATCACAAAATCACTAACAAAACCTGCTTTTTTAAGAATTGGGAAAATGGGTGAATAAATTTGGAAAGTGTTATTTTGGATATCGGGTAGAACGTTTCGTTCACTTGCACACTATTTGTGCATTCGCGAAATTAGCGAATGTTTTTAAAGTTTACCTTTAAATGAATTGAAATATGATTCGTGTATTTCACTTTGCCCCAGATCGAAGAGAATACGAAGGTGCTCGCCAGCTTAGGCTACAGATACGGCAGCACCCCGACCCCTGTTCAAGACGGGGTAGACCGCGCAGAAAGGAAAGGAGGAGAATCCCCCGGCACAATAACAAAACACGGTAGAGTGACACCATCGACCGGATGGAAGGAAGGTGCCCGCAAGGCTCTGCTCAACTGGGTCCAAGGCCTTCTCAGCAAAAAGTTCGGCTTGCAAGTCAACGATTTTGGTAACAGTTGGCGTGACGGGTACGCCTTCCTCGCCATTGTCAACTGCATAAAACCCGGCCTAGTCGACATTGAAAGTTTACGCCAGGCATCCAATCGAACACGCCTGGAAACAGCTTTCCGCGTTGCGGAAGAGGATCTCGGCATTGCCCGCCTGTTAGACCCTGAAGACGTGGACGTTCCTCGTCCAGACGAAAAGTCCATTATGACCTATGTGGCGCAGTTCCTCCACAAATCCAACCAGCCTCGTATACAGGCGGACTCCTTCAGCGTAATCCAATCGACCTACGATGAACTGCTGACTTGGCTTATGCAAAAGACGCAGTACATGGAGCACATGAAACAGACCAATGCACTTTCCATGCTTTACTCTGACTATATCGCTGTTGTAAATGAGCGTAATCTCAAAATAGACCCTTACCAGCGTCTTAAGACCCTTGTGGAGTCCCAGACCATGGTGGGCATCACAGATGAGGCATGGTCCCATCTAGACAGCTTGTGGAGAAAGCTGGAGTCACAGCTGAAGGAGTGGCAGTGGAGACTGGACGCCCGTCTGCCTGACCCCTTCGGTAATATAGGCCAGTGGCTGGCCAAGGCGGAACTGCTAGTCAGCACCAACGACGTGCCAACAGTCATGGACGACGAAGCTGCGAGGGTCCTCAATACCAAAATCGAGGATCACAAAGCGTTCTTCTCAGAGCTTCCTGCAGTTCAGCAGAAGTTTAAAGGAGCGTTGTCCCTGCCAATCGTACGCGATATCCCGTCAGATCAACTGGAGAGTATGGCTAATCGTCTGAGCCAAATGGGAAGATTGGCAACACAGCGAGCAGTGAAACTGAAATTCTTGGAACATAAGGTAAAACCAGGTGTATTAAGTTTTTCCAGTTTCATTGTTATTTAGTGTATAAAAAATGCTAACATTACTATTCGGTTGTGGACTTTCAGTGTTGTTTGGTGGCCTTCATAGTATTAGTAGAGAATAGACTGAAGCAATGGACTGTCAAGTACGGGCGGGAGGAGCACGTCAAGAGCCTCCTTGACCAGTATAACAACTTTGTCAACCGCAACAAAATCTTTCAGGAATTCCAACGAGCTTACATTGATATGCAGCACGTGATTGATGAATTCAAACGCGAGGGCGGCATAGGTAATAGGCGACCCCATATCATTCATTTAGGCCGCTTTCTCCTCCTCCCCTGTGTCGAACTATATTTAATTGCCTTCTACGCTTTCATTAACGTTTAGATGCCCGAGAAGGAAGGGTGGCGGACCATTTTCTGTGGGAAATCGGAGAGCGATGGAAGAGTGTAAGCATGGAACTCCGTTGTCTGCAAAGCATGCTGGAGGAAGTGATTGCCTACTGGAGACGATACGACAATATTGCTCCAGAGCTAAATAACTGGATAGACCGCTCTATCCCAATGCTACAGTTACCAGAGGAGGAGAGAATGGAATACTTCCAGGTAGGGAAAAAAAATCCCATGAAAAAGATGATGGAAACACAATCATCATAATTCAAAGTTCTTTTAAACATTATATTTACTTTTTTCTTAGGACGTAGCCGTATGGCACGAGAAATACGTTCTTCTAAATGATACAGTGAGCTTCCTAATGGCCACATGTGATACTCCCGTAACCACTGAGCTAAAGGAGGACTTTACCAAACTGAGCATGAAATGGGAGAGCCTCTTCCAGCACGTCAAGCAGTACCAACACGCTGGCCAAATGCTTCGCATGAGAAAGGACTTTTTGATGACCTTGTCTGGACTGCAAAAATGGCTTCGAAATGCAGAGGAACTTTTGGCAGCGCCACAACCAGTAAATGTTGAAGCTGCCAGGGTGTACAATAAGCAATTGCAAACTGTAATGTTAGAAATTGATGAAATGGATGAACAGTGGCGAGTGGCCAGTAAAAAGTTTCAGAGTTTACTTCCTGAGCTGAGCGGTGAAGATGTTGATAAGTTGATGAAGACAATTAAAAAAGAGAAGGAATGCCTTGTGAGGGTACGAGCCCAATTGCCTCAAAAACAGGCGTTGGTACACGCTATTCTCACTCAGCAGGAAAGTCTATTTGCTGGACAACAAGAGATTACAGATTGGCTTCAAGCGGCAGAGAACATGATGAGCACATATACGCTCACGGGTGGACCACACGCTTCTCAAAACATATTGGATAAGCACAGGGTAAAAAGGGAATTGAACTATGTGAATTCTTTTAAGAATAAAAATATGCTGAGTTGTTTCTTTGCCTTTCTTGCAGCAATTTTTCGCTAAAACATTGTACTTCAAAACAATGCTGGAAAGCAAGAACAAGATTGTAGTGGGCATAGTCAAGTCAGCCACGCCCCAAGAGCGACCTCAAGTAGAAGGCATAGCCCAGAACATGCACCAACTGAACGAGCGGTTTAAACAAGTGGAAATGGACGCACAAATGTGGGAGCACCGCCTCACTGACATTATTCGATGCTGGAGAAATTATGATGAAAACAAACAGGTGGTCACTGACTGGATGAGCACTGCGGAGAAGCTTCTGCTGGAACGTAATTTGGAAGCCAAACAAACTGTGGAAGCTCACAAAAACTACTTCCAGCAAATTAACGACCGTCCCCTTCGTGAAATGATTCAAGCTAGTCATGACCTCAAAAATTGTGTTTCCCCTGAGGAGTACGATGGTATTCAGAAGACAGTTGACCAGATACAAGCCAAGTGGCAAAAGATTATGGCAGTTGCCCCGTTGCACGTTGTGAAACTAGAGTTTAGGCTAGAAGAAGAAGCACTCGCCTCGCTGCTTAAAGAGATTGATAAGGAAATTGCGGTGGAACACCAGCTACTTAATAAGAAGGAAGACCCCCAAACTGTGTTATTCCGCTATGTGGACTTTTTCGAGCACGGAAAACTGCCACAGGAAGCACGATTGCATTTGGAAAAGCTTTGCCAAATGGAAAGCAGGTTCAGTGTGCAGTACCCTGAAGATAAGAGCTTATCTGAACAATTGGAACAGGCAAAGCAGGCAAGCAACGCAGTCAACGATAGAGTGAAGAACTTGAGACTGATGCTTGAGGAGATCCCGCAACAATGGAACCAATACAGAGCCAAGTAAGATATCCATACTGTACTTCTGCCCGTGGATAATTATTCAGGCTCTGGTCACTAAATGGTTTACATTTTTTTTGCAGATTTGACGAAGTAGTGCAATGGATGAATTCTGTTGATGCTGCCCTGCAGAACATTGCATTTGAAGTGAACGACCCCGCTCAATTTGAACAAGAAAAGGCCAAATTCGTGGTAAGTTTTATGGAAACCTTTTGTATTTCTCTTTTAAATAAGAAGCACTTTCGAGCTAAATAAATAATAAATCACTTTTTTCGTAAAAATGTCAATATGTTTTGTTGGTTTCTGTGAATGCATGCATGCAGCTAATTACTTTAAGGGTATGTGATGTTTAAAGGAAAAAAAAGATTTAGCTTTGTACTAGAATTTTGTTTTGGAATTTGATCAGTAGCTTATATAGCTTTCGTGGGTTGTCTCTTTTTAACTGCGTATGTATTAATGGAACACTATTTTTTTATTTTAGGCGATTTGTCGGGATGTTGATCGTCG
The DNA here is from genome assembly GCA_034699025.1 of Entomobrya cf. arborea Gr-Col-00668. NCBI lineage: Eukaryota > Metazoa > Arthropoda > Collembola > Entomobryomorpha > Entomobryidae > Entomobrya > Entomobrya cf. arborea Gr-Col-00668. The sequence continues at coordinate 12,775 of JAQIWN010000465.1, read as the reverse complement.
TCGGGAAGATATGAAGAAACTAGTTCAAATGTTGGACTCACTCGTTTCCCGACGCGCAGATGAAGAAGCTTTGAAGGAGCAAGATGCTCTCGAGTCACTGATTACCCGCTACAAGAATATGGTGCCAACGATTGAACTGACCATGGTGAAAACAGAGGTGCACTCTCGCTGTTACGCATACCGCGAGGAGGCTCAGCGTGTGTGTATGGCCCTCGGCAAAGTGCACGATTTGTCGTGTGGGGAGGTGAATCCGGATAGTTTAGAAGAGGTCGAAAGACTGATTTCACAACATCAAGCGGTGCTCAAACAGTTGGAGGCGCAGCGTGCTACCATGGTCAGTCTGCTTCATAAAGGCAGAGATCTCCAAAAGGACCAGAATGCACCACAGTTTATACAGAGTCAAGTGAATGAGTTGGAAAGCGTCTGGAACGAGACGTATAACCAGGCAAATGAGAGACTCAAAAAGTTGAAGGAGAGTCAAAAGGTGTGGGTGGAGTACAGAGCCCAACGCGAAGACATTCTGAGATTACTTGGAGAAGCAGAGTCTGAACTGAAGAAACTCGTGCCAAAACATGACCCTAAGAAACTAGCCCAAGATTTGAGGGTGAAACATGATATGAGTGTTGCTTTGAGAGAAGCCACAGAAGATATGCTAAAACGACTTAGGAACCTGAGCACGAGTCTGCAAAACGTTAGCAGCCCGGCACAGCGACCTGTGCTGGAAAAGGAAGTGAGTGAGATTGAGCGAAGAATGAGAGAAATGCTTGATCTGATGGAACAGAAGGTCCATCACTTGGGACAATACAATGACAAATGGTCCAGTTTAGCGGGTCAAATCGAAGACATGAAAAACTGGATGAAAAATGCTCAAAAGCAACTGCAACAGATTTTGAGTAGTCAGGACATGTCTCCGGAAGAGAGGCTTCTGAAAGCCCAGCAGCTACAAGATGAGATTGCCGAGAGAATGAGAATTCTCGAACAGCTGGAGCGAGATGCACAAGGTTTGCTGGAGGGTGAGGAAGGTGGAGATGAAGAAGAGGTGGCTGAGGGAGGCCACATTATACTTAAGCATGTAGATGGTCTCAAAGCAGAACTGGTAAATCTTCACGAGAAAGTGGCTATCCAGAGTGAGCAAACTGCACAGCAACTCCAATCCTGGCAGCAGTGTAAAGCAGAATTGGAAGAAGTACAGCCTTGGCTGGATAAGATAGAGTTGATGGTGAACATGGGCTGGAGTCGTCCTACGACACTTAAAGAGGCGGAGCTTAATGCTGTGAAAATTGGAGAGCTTGCTGGTGAAGTGAAAGCCCAGCAGGCCAAGTTGGCAACTTTGAGTGAACGTGGTAGCAAAGCAGTGGGAGGAAGGTTAGCTGCTCAAGATGATATCGAAACGACAGTCAGTAAAATGGCTCAGATTAGCACGACAGTGAGCCAGTGGAAGGATAAGAGCGATAATCTCATTAAAAACTGGATAAAATATGGCAAGAGTCATGCCAAGTTCGAAAAGTGGCTGACTGGGGCCGAACAAATGGTAGCAGAGCCAGTGGATAGAAAAATTTTAACTGCCACAGAACTGGACAGGATTTTGGGCAAATTGAAAGATCTGAACAAACAAGTTAACGAGCACCAAAGCAAGCTGATTGGGGTAACGCAAGAATGTGACAGTGTGGTTCAGAGTCTGAGTCCTGAAGGGGCTACTGCGCTGAATGCAGAGTTGACTGGCTTGAAGTCAAGGCTCACTGGGTTGGCAAATGAGTTGAGGGGCAAAATGAACTACCTGTCAGATGCCATAATCGCCAGACAGGAATCGGACGCGAAAGTAAGCGACCTTCAGCAATTCCTGGATGACTTTAAAATCAAGAGCAAGTTGGCTGACCAGCAAGTATACAGAGATAAGCTGGATCAGGCCCTGCAACAGGTCCACCAAGCAGTACATGAGTATTCTGAAAAAGCATCCTTGTTCACCGAGGTTCGCGAAGAGGCAAAGGCGTTGGAGGCGGCCAAAACGCCAATGGCACAAAAGTATTTAGACGTTACACAAAAATTCGCTGCACTTGAGTCGTCACTGCAAAGTCAAAAGAACGCTTTGAGTCAATGGGTGCAGTTTAACAACTGGTTCACCGAGAGCAGTGACTCCATTACTCATTTTGAGAAACAGCTCAGTGCACCCAATTTGAAAATGGCGAAGATTCACGAAGTTGAAAAGAATATTGACCTGGTTGCCGAGAAATGTGACGAGTGGCAACCCAAAGCTGATGAGCTTGACAATATGTCCCAACAGAATGGAGTTACAGTGAGAGACAGCCAAACCGGCATGGAAGTTAAAGCAAGCAGTTTAGTGTTTGAGGTGAAGAATCGACTCAAAAATTTGCACAAAAATGCGTGTTCCTTGTTGGAGGAAACGGAGAAAGTGGGCACTCAATGGGAGAAGCTCAAAGGTATGGAGCTAGACCAGAAGAACTATTTGAAAGAGGTTCAAGCAGAACTGGCTGATTTGATGAGAGTGGAACAGAGCACGCATCCTGCGTTAGAGAGCTTAAGAGATGACCTGACTGCTCTGATTGAACAATTTGCAGATCATGAGCATGTCAAAGTTAATATTCACAAATTAGCGAACGAACTGATGATTACGGATCCCAACAATGTCACAACTCTGCAGGGAATCATAAAGACTTCTGATGCAGAGTGGGACAAGGTACAGGCTGAGCTAAATGACCAGTGGTCAAACATGGTGGAAGTGCTGGATGTCTACGCTAGATACATTGATAGTAAGGGAAAGGTGGATAGCATGCTTAAGGACTGCAGGGAGCAAGCCAAGAGTGCCATGAAGGGCGTGGCGACAGACTCTGGCTCTGCTGTGGGAGCATTGGACCACTTAAAGAAATGCCTGGAAAAAGTGAACAAAAAGAAGATACTGGTAGACAACGCACAGGTGCTTAATCAGCAGTTGTGTGGGCTTCTCCAATCTGTGCCAAATTTTGACAGTGCTGCTTTGGCAGAAGAGATGAAGGGGGCTAGAAAAGCTTACGAAACTCTGCACAAGGACCTTGCGGACCATATACCCAAGATTGAAACACAGCTGGTGCTCTGGAAAACGATTGAGGGTACTCACGATGAAATAATGAAATGGTTGAGTGACACGACAGAGAGTTTGGAGGAGGCGAAAACAAACTTTGCCAATGGCGATATGGTGAGGTCTCGTTTGGGTCAGTATAAGGACGAACTAGGAGAGAAATACAACAAAAAAATGACTGTGATTTCCAAGAGCAATCAGCTAAAAAAGATGAATGCAGACAAAGAGATTGCTCCTCTCAAGGACACGATTGATCTCATCGAGAAGGGTTTCCAGGATGTGGACCTACTGTCGAAAGAGCTGGAGAAATGTCTGGGTTCTTTTGAGGAAAGGGAACAGGAAATTAGGCAAAACATGAAACAGACTGCAGATAAGCTGCTTAAACTCAAAGAGACGATTGCCAAGTGCGAGGATAGAACTGGTTCCAGTGCGGATATTCTCGAGAGAATCAAATCACTTGCTGAGGCACAAAAGATGTGTCAGGAAATGAGACCGGAAGTGAGTCAAATTGCGGGGCATATTGCGGATTTGAAAGGGGAGTATCCCGTTTGGGACAACAATCTTATAAGCACCGACATGAAAACAATGGAGAAAAGAGTAGACATTTGTAGGAACCAAATTGGAACAGTGAACTCTGCACTGCTCTCGGTGCTCGAGAAGGACTTTCAAGATAAGCTTTATAATCTGGATAGAATTATTGGTGGGATTGTTGAGAAAATCAAGTGGTGTGATCCCAAAACCATCACAGACAACTTCAGTTTCGAGAGCAAGTTGAGTGCGTTGGAGGAGGTAGAAAGTGGCGTGGAAGAATGTCGCGAGAAAATCCCAGCTTGCCAGGCCTCCCTGCAAACACTGCAGAGCGTTAAAGACTATCCCAAAGTAGATGAGCTGAGCAGTCAGTTCTCAAAGAGCATTAATGATCTTCAGTTTGTGGAAAAGAATCATGACAGAATCAAAAGCCAATTGGAAGAGTTCTCAGATAGCTGGAAAGCATTCGAACAGTTGTCTGAAGAGTGTACAGCATGGCTCAAGGATGTAGAAGCTAAAATCAAAAGCGAAAGTTTAACACAAATCCAGTTGGCTCAACTGGAGGACAAAATTAAGGAGGCTGAAGAGCTGGCCAAGGAAATGGATAAGAATTCCAGTAAATTCGCCAAACTGGCACAGTTCAGTAAAGAGATTCAACAAATTGCCCCAGAGGCGAGAACAGGTCAAGTTAGTAGTCACCTTTCGGGAAGGTATGAACAGGTGAAGAAATTCGTGCTCTCGTTGAAGGATCGCCTTAAGGCCATGGGTAAAGGTAGAGCAGAATACGAAGAGTCGTTGGCTGACTGTCACAAGTGGATTGACAATGCAGATGGCCAGCTAGCAAAAATAGAACAGGGCATACAGACGGGTGGACTTAAACCTGGCAGCAGCCAGAATCTCGATCAAAACCTAAAAACTGTTCAGGTAATTCTGGAATCTAAGGAAGGTCACCAGCTTCTTAACAAGGCTGTAGAGAGTGGGGAGCGTATTGTCCCTGGCGTCAGTCTGGAAAGCAAGGAGAATATCAGACAAGAGCTGAGAAACGTAAGGGACAAATGGGAAGCTCACTTGGATAAGGGCAACGCACTGGCTAAGAAACTGGAGGCTGTGCAGTTGCAGTGGTCATCATTCGATGAAAGCCAGGCTCAAGTGCAAGGCTGGTTCCAGGATGCTCAACAAAAGGCTTTGCGACTTGGGGACCTCCAGGCAACACTTGGAGAGAAAAAGAAAGCTTTACAGGAGAGAAGATCGCTGTTCCAAGATATTGCTAGCCACACTGATGTCGTTTTCACGCTGAAAGATAAGGCGAAAGAGTTCAGCGATGAGGGAATGACCAAGTCTATGGAAGAATTTATTAAGAACTTTGAGGGCTTGAAGAAAACTGTACAGAATGCAGTGGCCCTTAGCGAAAAACATGTTTTTGAACATGAAAAACTGGATAGCCAGCTGGAAAGCTTCCGGGACTGGTTGAGTCCTCTGCAGGGAGAAATCAACATGATTTCGAGCGAATCCCTGGGAGAAAAAGATGACGCCGAACAAAGGCTGGCGACCATTTCCCAAATTCTCAAGTACGAAGATGAGGGTAACGCCCAGTTGGAACAGTGCAAACAGAAGCTGACCACTGTACTGGGGCAAACTGACCCTAAAGGTCACGATTCTTTGAAAAAACAGCTAGATAGTATCTCAGACTCGTGGAACAACTTTTTGGATAAGTGTAGAATTACACAAGAGGAAGTACAACTGGTTTGCGGAAAGATTTCCAACCTCGTTGAAAATCTTGAGGAGCTATCGCAGTGGTTGCGTCAAAAGGAATTGCAACTTAAAGACCAGTCATTCAAGAGTACTGTTGAAGCCAAGACTACTCATTTGGCCAAGCTGCAGGCTCTCAAAGCAGAAATCACTGAGAAGGCTCCCGAATTCCAGCAGTTGACACAAGAGGTTGACCAAGTGCAAAATGATGTTGATCTCCAAGCACGAATGGCCCAGTTGAACAGCAGGTTTTCTGCGCTAAGCCAGCCGTTGAGTGATCTCATTTCCAGGTACATGGGCTACGTGCAAGATCACCAGCAGTTCAATTCCAGACATGCAGAATTCCTGAAGTGGTTGGAAGGTTTGAAGAAGGAATGCAAGGGTCTCAGCGAAATTGTTGGTGACATGAACGTTCTACAAGAGAGGCGTCAAAAATTGGGGAAATTGCTAGAAAAGCGAAGCGAGAAAACAGCAGAAATGGAGAGCGTTGTGGAGGCTGGTGAAAGGTTGTACAGCCACACATCACCAGATGGTAGGGAAATTATAAGACAACAGATAAGGACCCTGAGAGACGTATGGGAGACGTTAGGTGAACAAATGCAGGGTTCATGGCAACGATTGGATGCCTGTTTGAGTCAGTTTGAAGATTTCAAAACGTCTCAAGAGGAGCTAACCAAGTGGCTCAGGGGTATTGAGCAAAGCATGCGACTTCACACACAGCTCAAGTCTACACTTCAAGAGAAAAAGGCACAACTTCAAAATCACAAAATTGTAAATCAGGAAATTAGTTCGCATCAGGTGCTTGTTGAGGCCGTTTGTGATAAGGCCCAACAGTTGGTAGACCTTACGCAGGATAGTAGCCTACAGATTTTCATAACATCAATTAAAACACTCTTCCAAAGTCTGAAGCAGAAGAGCAAAGATTTGCTGGACAAATTGGAAGGCTGTGTAGCAGACCACGCCAAATTGCAAGAGATCATGAATGAGTACAACGACTGGCTAGGTCAGCTGAAGGACAGATTGGGAATGCTGGAAGATTTGTCTGGAGAAAAGGCCGAGATTTTGAGACGAATCGAAGAAGTCCAAAATTTGAAACTGAGTGTACCCCGAGGACAAGAACTTTTGGAAAAGATGGATAAGTTGAGTGGAACGGTGTCCGGGAACACGGCGGAAGCTGGCGCACAGTCTATTGTGAATGATGTAGTTGCTGCCAAACAGTCTTACGGACAGGTCAGCAAGAGTGTAGATGACATACTGGAAAAACTGCACAATGTGCTCAAGAACTGGCAAGAGTTTGAGGCTGGGCTTCAGAAGAACACGCAATGGTTTCGTCAACAGGAAGCCGTATTCCGATCACAAGTCCTTCAAAGTACTTTGCCTGAGAAGGAAGCCTCATTGGAAAACTTTTCCAAGCAGAGGGCACTCGTAAACGAATATGAGAAGGAAATTAACAAGTTTATGGACCAGAGCCATACGCTGCTCAATGCTAGCTCGGCAGAGAGAATTAAACCACTTATCCTTCAAATTAATAATCGCTATCAGCTACTTCACGTGCTGAGTAAGGAGGTGGTCAACAAATGGCAAGGGATTGTAGATGATCATAAAAGCTACGAAAGCAAGTACAGCGAGCTTAGTGCGCAGCTGGACAAATTTGAAGTGGACTTCAAAACGCTGGAGAGGGAATCCGACTTGGATCTCAGAAATTCGAAAGTATCAGCTCTTAATGCTGAGAAAGAACAAATCAGTCACAAAATCAATGTGCTCGTGCAGCTGGCAGAGAAAATTTATCCGGACACTGCTGCAAATGGCAGAGAAAGAATAAGACAGGATCTGAGGGCCTTAAGAGACCGTTTCGACAAGTTTGACCAAGAAATCTCTGAACTTCAAAAGAAGCAAGTTAACGAATCCCAACAATGGACAAGTTTCCAAGAGAGTTTACAACAAACACTGATGTGGTTGGGGCAAATGGAAAAGTGCGCTGCTGGAGAGCCACCAAACTGGCTGAGCATTCCTGACGCAAGATCTAAATTAATGAAACTCAAGGCAGCGCTGCAAGACGCCATTTCTCACAAGAGAATTGTGGAAGGTGTCACGGAAAAAGCACAGGTAATCATTCAAAGGAATCTTGGGCCCAATCCCGGAGAAGTGAGGGGAGTTGTCGATGATTTGAACAGACGATATGAAACGCTTTTGAATAATATGCTTGTGAGCATTACTGGAACTGAGGAAACATTGGACACCATGCAGCAATGGAATGATGTCCAGAAGAAGTTCCAAGACTGGCAGAAAAATACTTGGGAACAGTTGAACCTGTGCACGGATTACAGTGGGGGCAAGCAAGCACTCCAAGGAAGATTGCAGAGGGTGGAAGAGTTGCAAGGCACCCTTGGAGAAGGGGAGGGGCATCTTGAGACACTGAAGACCATTCTGTCAAGACTAGTAGAAAAGTTGTCTGGTCCTGCGAAGGAAACACTAGAAAGGGATGCTACTAATCTCAAGTGAGTCTAAAAGGAAAGCATAATTTTCACTTGCAATGCTGGAATTGGTTTTGATAAAAATCTTTTTGTTTCCAGGTTCGATTTTGAGAAACTAAAAGCTGGAATCCAAGAAGTTGGTCATTTGCTGCAAGAGCGACTCCAGCAGTGGTCCGAGTATGAAGATGGGTTTGACAGACTCCTTAGCTGGCTTACAGAGGCAGAAGGGACGCTGAAAGCGTACGCTCCTCGCAACTCCCTCGAAGAGAAGGAGGAACAACTGGACAAGTATCAGGTACACATTTGTATTAACTTTTTGTACCAATTTTTAAGAGAAATCCTAAACTAACGAGATGATCTCGTTATTCTAAACAAAATCACATATTATTATGTCCCCAGTCCAACTGCCATAAGAACATTTACTCGGAAAAATTCCCACCCGCGAAACTAAAAAATGTCAACTTTTAAGTACAAATACATGATGCATTTTTTTTGCAGTGCCGCAAAATTTTACTTTTCATTTGTTTTACTTTTCGTCATTTTTCTTTTATCTCTTGAATGCATTACTTTATTCGGACGAATCATTGCACCACCAGAAGCAATAGTAAAATTGGAGTCTAATCTACGAAAGATGTGGGTATTTTGCAAATTAATTTTCTCACTTGTGCACTGAGGAAAACAGTTAAGCAGTATTTTTTTGTAAATATTGTACAAAAATTTGTTGTAGAATTCAAATCCCTGTTCCTAAAGCGTTTGCAACGTTTAGTACTTATTTTACTTAGAATAAAAATTATTGAGCTCCTTCCCTTTGTTCACATCTCACGCCCACGCACGCTATGCATTGCATTGCACGGTACTTCCCGAATCCCATATTACATGATTTTCCGTGCCACACTCGCGCGCGCACAAATTATAATTCCAGTTTGTAAATCTATCATAGTTAAAAATCGAATTTCGTATTTGTTTGTACTGTACACACACTTACATTTTACTATGCTTATTTTTTCTATACAGTGTATTGAATTTTTTTTGTACATTTAAAAACAATTTTTTGGTTTGCAAACGTGCAACAAATTTTTGCTGATTTTTGACAGGATTTTTCAAAGATAGTAGATTCTCGGAGTAGAACCGTCCAGGATTTTGTCTACCTTGCTGGTCAAGTACAGCAAGTAAGGCTTTTGCTACAAAATTACACAAAATAATTTTTGTATACTTTCATTTTTAACTAATATTTGTGATGTGCAACCTGACCCGACTAATTTGTATGTTCGTTTGTTTGTGTTTTAAAACTTAACTTTCTATTGACCTCATAAAAAGGTTGATAAGTTTAATTGTTGCATGCGTATGCACTTCATTAAATGCGCTAACAAGCTTAACTGTTTTATCATAAATCATAATGTGCACTTTTACTAACTTTTTTGCTCAACAAACTATAATGAGTAGTATGACTAGTAATTGTATAGTACTCCTTTTCCCCATCCAGTGGCTAAACCATGCTCGTTTAAAACTGAAACAGTTACAACCTTACAACAAAATAATGTATGTAATCATTATATTTTCTGGCTGGGGTAAATGTAAAAAGTCAATGTGGTTGGTTGGTGGTAATCGTCTCAATCTTTTAAGATAATGTGTAAATCGTACGTGTTGTTATTTATCATTACTGTCTAATGTATAACTGTAAATGTGGGTAATTGTAATAATAATCTTGAGTACAAGTTAAAAAGGGTTTGAAAGCTAATAGATGAAATGCGTACAAATTTTACAGAATCTGTTGAAAAATCTGAAAGAGAAAGAAGCCGAGTTCGACCGAATGAGTCTAGATGGCTCAGAACTGGTTCAGGCCACGGGTGAAAGTAGGATTGCCACAAATGTACAGCAAATCACCTCAAGATTCGAGTCTGTGCAGATGACAGCAAAGGAAATTCTTAAGAAATGTGAACAGGCTGTGTCAGATCATCGGGAGTATAGGAGCAACCATACTCGTTTCGTGGACTGGCTGCAAGAAGCGAGAGAAGAGGCGAAATCCCTTCAACAAACTTCCGGAAGTAAGGTGGAGCTTGAACAGAAGCTAGTCAAGTTGAAAGAAATGATTGCAAACAGACAGTCAGCAATGTGTCTGCTGAATACTGTGATGGAGTCAGGTGAGCGACTCTATGCGTCTACTGGGCCTGACGGCAGGGAAATCATTAGATTGCAATTGGAGGAACTCCAAGCAGCTTTTGATACATTCTTTGATGGCCTCAGTGGCACAGAAAGGGACATGAATGGAAAACTGTCCCGATGGTTTGGCTTTGAAGAAAACAAAGACAAGCTGAGTAAATGGCTGAAGGACATGGAGGCATCGCTTCCAAGAGAAATTGAGCTGAAGGCTACTTTGGATGAGAAAAGGGCTCAGCTTCAAAAGTACAGAACCACATTGCACGACATTCTGTCCCATCAACAGGACGTGTTTGAGCTAAAAGACAAAGCTGGTCACCTTCACCAGGGCTCCGAGAGTGGTCTCGAAATAGCGAAGCAGATCACAGAGAAGCATCAAGAGTTGTTGAAAAAAGCACAAGGATTTGTGGAACAATACGAGGGCATTGTGTGTTGTCACCAACAGTACGTCAAGGCCGTACAGGACATGACGGAATGGGCTGACGGTGCTTCAAACACTGTAAACATGTGGAGCGATGAAAATCAAGAGAGAATAAATTTGCATGCGAACTTGGAAAAGTTGAAAAATTTACAGTTGAGTCTTCCGGAAGAGGCATATAGAGTGGAAGAAATTAGAAGCCTGGGAGAGAAAGTCATTCCGGGGACAATTGAGACAAGTCAAGAAAATATCAGAACTCAGATTGACTCTTCACAGCAGGAATGGGAAGCCTTACTCTCTGCCGTCAAGTAAGTTGACTTTCTAAATGTCGAAATATTAAATGTGAAATAATGAATTATGAGGATGATCAGAAACAAGGATAATATTAAATGATAATTATTTTTCGCTTTTCTTCTATTATAGCTCCAGCATAGAACAACTAAATCACAAGTTGAGTTTATGGCAAGATTTTGAGGCACAAAAGGAGAAGTGTATGGACTGGTTGAAGGATGCAGATAGCCGTTTGCATGCTGTTGACCTGAAACCGGACTTATCCACTAAAACGGAGCAGCTCAATGATCTTAAGACATTGCAAGGTGAAGTACGTGCCAGAGAATTGGAGGTGGATGCCATTTCCGAACTGGCTCTGAACCTTCAAAAACAAATCATGTCAACCAGAACGTCATCCGCATCCACTTCCGAGTTGACAATCAAATACCAACAAGTATCGCACAAAGTTAAAGAACTCACCAACAAATGGCAAGGCTATGTTGGTACACATCAAGACTTTGATGCGCAGATAGCAGAATGTTCCAGATGGCTTGGAGATATCCGTGAGAAGTTGAGTTATTGTGCGGATCTGAGTGCCAGTTCACAAAAGGACTTGGAAGTGAAGCTCGGCACTGTACACGATTTACTCTTGTATAAAGACGAAGGATATGCCAAAGTACAGTCTGCTGTGGAAACTGCCCAGTCTGTGCTTGCCAACACTGCCACCGCTGGTCACCCATCCATCAATGACAGCCTCAAAAAACTGCAAGATGACTGGAGTGTCTTGGCCGCCAAAATGGTAGAGACAAAGAACCAATTGGATGAGAATATTCACAGATGGTCGGGATTCTTGGAACAAATACACCAACTAGGAAAAACTGTAGACTATCTGGAAACTCTTTTCAAAGATGTTTTCCATTTCCAAACCACACTGCAAGAAAAACGTGCTCAGTTGGAGACCATTAGAAATCTGGAAGAGAAAATTATTTGCGAAAAATTGGAAGTAGATAGCCTGAAAAGCAAGGCTAGTGAAATGATTGCGAGTGGTCAACAAGGCCAGGCAGCTTTCCAAGCACAGGAAGTACTTAAGCGTTTTGATTTACTATCCAGTGAAGTGAAACGACTTTTGAATGAAAGAGAGGCACAGTTCAGAGACCATAAGACTTATCAAGAAAGCCTTGACGAGTTGCAAGGCTGGTTGAACCGGGCCCGTGAGAAAATACCGTCCTCGGGTCAGCGTGGTATTGGTGACCGTCTTAATGATGTTGAAACTGCAGGAAGCACCCTCACAGGTCTTATGAACAAAAAGGCTCAGGGAAGTCTTCTTTTGGAAAGATTGCAGCAAAGTGGGGAAGTGGCAATGGCATCAACTTCCGAGCCAGGCAAGGAAATCATCAGAAATGATATCAAAACGGCAAATGACAGCTTTGAAAATCTGTTCAAGGAAATTCAACAGCAAAAGGATGGCTTAGAAAACACAATGCTCAAACTGAGAGATTGGAAGGAGGAGTATGAGCGGTTGTCTGACTGGTTGCAACAGTGTGAAATCCTAATCAAGGCTGCTAAGACAACTTTTATGGCCACGCTGGATGACAAGAAGAAGCAGGTGCAGGACATGCACGAAGTGATTGCTAAACTGGAGACTGGCAACGCTCAAATTGAGAAGTTCAACGATGCAGCTTCCAGTTTGCTGACCGGCCAGTTGGACAGCTATGTAAGCACACAGCTGAGGAATTTGAACAGTCGCTACCAAGTTCAATTGAATACAGGTAAAGATGTGTTGAAAAAGGTGGAAGCTAATTATGATCAGCACAAGCAGTTCCTGAACAACTTGGAGAAAACGCAGAAATGGATTCAGCAGGCGAGAGATGTGATTGGGGAGTGCGGTCAGAGCTCCAGCTCCGACAGAAGTAGAGAAAGGCTGCAGGCCAACCTGGCAAAAATCCAAGATCTTGTCAAACGCCAAGACGAGGGTCAGAATTTGGTTCATGCCACAGTAAGCTGGGGAGAGAAATGCTTGCGAAACACGAGGTCGGATGGTAGGGACACCATTAATGATCAAATCAAAGACATTCAAACAGAGTGGGACAGAATTGTAAAGAAATT
>JAQIWN010000464.1:0-32971 GCA_034699025.1 Entomobrya cf. arborea Gr-Col-00668 | reverse complement strand
AAATGTGTGACACGACAGATGCTTTTAAATGCATAAAATAAAGTGACTGGTAAACAACTTACCTTGTTTCAACGAATAAGCTTGTTTTAATTTTTAAAATCAAGTTGGGTCTGGCAATGGCCTAACGGGCGCACAAAAACATGGTTTGGAAACAGCTTCAGCAGCAGCGAGACTGCAGCACCCGTACGAGAATATTCATATAACAAAAAGTAGGCATGCATGAAAAATTAAATCAATAAGTTGTTGCACGGAAGATTCATACCCAGTAGCTCACCTTAATTACAGTAAAAAGGAATTATACAAAATGGTGTTAGAGCACGGATTCATTCTCCAGTAGCTCACATAGACAATAACAATATAAACTCATGTTAGACCCGGAATTAACAAAATTTTATACAATATTATATGTTATGATATGTTGGTAATGAAAATAAGTATACAAAGGAAATACATTGAGTAAACCACAAAAATAAATAACATATTATGTCCTCTTAAAATAAATATTGTAACGGTACCTCATGTCTAAAAAGCCGACCCGATCTCAAGGTGCTTCTGACCAATCAAACGTACCTCCATTTTTATCAGTTGAAGAAAAGAGAAAAATTAATAGATTACAAAAACAGTTAGCTAGTAGGACTGGATTAGTACAAGAGCCATATCCTGGTCCCCAGTTTATAAGTCCAATCGCACCTCTATCACAGAGTAGAGTTCAACAAACACCCGACACGTCATTACTCCCTTCAGTTCCTGAAGCATCATTCCTCTCATCCACCACGTTACAACAAAATCGTGCGACAACCACAGCTCAACAACCCCGACCATCCTCAAGTAAAGCCACACCATCATCATCCTCAGTAGCAGTTCATCTACCTCAAGTCGAACCCACAACGATAGCCGACATTGAAGCAGAAAAAGTAAAAATACCACCACCACCAAGTTCACCTGAAAATCCCCTGGCTTTAGCCAGAGACGCAAAATCTGAAGCAATCATATTTCAAAGGAGTGGTCTATCACGATCCCCGAGTAAAGTAGCGGGAGACGTGAGAGAAAATTTATCTGACTCTGATTTAACGTCATTGTCTACTCCTTCAGTTGAGCCAACTGCACCAGCCGCCTCCAGCTCAACTGGTACATTAACCTCAATACCTACTGAATTGCCAAGTGGAATTCAAGTTCAAGTTGACTCTCACGCAAGCCCCCTTGAAGATTTAACAAGTTTAAATGCCAGTCTAGACACAATCCGACTACGGCAATCAGAAGCACCCCCACCAGCCCAAGTCAATGTAACTGCACCACTAGCTCAAACTATTCTTCCCACGCCACCCCAACCAGTATCATTTAATGAGACTTGTGTACATGTTGGTGAGTTGGTTAATTTAGCTGAAGAACAACTTATCCAAGATAGAATAACTCGCTTTAGTGAAATAACAAAAGACGCTACTGAAAAACAAAATGCACTTATATTAGCGGAAAGAAAGGTTGTTGACCAAGCCCAAGGTTGTCATCTCAATTTACACGCAAATCGTGCAAAAAGACGACAATTAGACCGTCTCCTTCTCATCCAGAAGCGTAAACGACTTGAAGAGTCAATTAACTTGAATGAATCAAAGCATGATCCTAATAGTTCAGTTTTAGACTATTTTGAAACAGAAACACGATTGGCTGTCATTAATAATGAATTTCAACGATTGAAAGAGGAACGAAATAAACTTGATCATGAACAAAAACAATTTGGTGAATTAAAGCATTCAATTGGTGAACGTGTCGTTGATATTCAAAATGAACAAAATGAACAATTAATATTGCAGCGTCGTAGAATTTCTGAAGAGATTCAGAATTATTATAGGGAACAATATAACGTTAAAGTGCAGTCACTCAACGCTGAACAACAGACTCAATTATATACTTTACATACACAGTGGGAAAATCGATTAACTAATGAAATAGAAAGTGCATGCAATGCAAAATTGAATGAGTTTAATCATACTATTAAAACTTTTCGTCAGCAACGAGCTCAACAACATTTATTAACGCAGCGTCAAAATCAAGAATTAGAATCATTACGATTGCAGCAGATCCAGACGGAAGAAGCAGCGAAACAAAATCAACTTGCTTTTAATATTGAGTACGATAGAATCACTACTATAAATCGAGAATTACGTTCACGATTATATGAACAGAATGTATATTATAAACGTTCTCGTTCTCAGCCTTCAGTTACTCATATCACCCCAGATGTAACTTCACATAAACAAATTCCTTCTCTGCCAACCCAACCTACATTGGTTGTTACTACAAGGACTCCTAGTGCTTCATCCTGTGCAACTTCAGCGCAAGCTGCCCTTCAGTATAGTTTCAATAAAGCTAGAGCTGCCCGTGTAGCAAAAGCTAAAGCCGACGCTGCTGCTGCTGCCGCTGCCGCCTCCGCCAGAAGCTCATCGCATACAACCACTACAACATCGACTAGTACTACAGCTGCCGCTACAACTTCATTCTTCGCAACTTCTCATTTCACCACCGCTGCTGCTTCTACTACTACTACCACATCAACCCCTACTCCCACCATGAGTACTCCTACTCCTTCAATATTGTTATTGGCAGGTGCTTCCAAATTAAATAATTACGATGGTAAAGGCTCATTTGGTGATTGGATAAAGGACTTCGAGGATTTGTGCACTACATATGGTTTGACAGCATCTCAAAAGTTAGCTCATCTTAGCAGCAGTTTATCAGGATCTCCTAAAATAGCGTTTCGTAGATTTACACAATTACAACCTACCATTGACTATGATGCTATGATAGCTAAACTGAAAGTAGGCGAGATACCTGTCACATCTCACTTTCATAATCTGGTCATGATCTATGCTATTATAAATAATACAAAAGTTCTTTGTTTAGTAGATAGTGGAGCTTCCGCATCAATGATTCCGAAATCATTAGTAGGAACACATCATATTCAAGAATATGAGGTTTTCATAAATGGTATTAACTCGTAAAATGTGTCAAGGTAGAGTTCAGCTTCCTTATCAAATTCCGGATACTCCTGACACTCATTCATTTCATTTCTTGGTTTATGATGTACCGAGACCCGTTATAGGGAATGATATTCTAACTTTACTAGGAATTGATATTTTATACTCGTCAAAGACTATCCTATATAAAAAGAAAAGTTTTCCTTTTTATCTTCATTCACATGAGGTGGTAACTGCCGTGCACCTCTCATCTCCTTCTAAAGTAAAAATATCAAAACGAATTGTATTGCTTTCCAAGGCTTATTCTTATGTACAAGTGCATAATCCCATTCCGGATAGTTACTTTGAGCCATCTGACATTTTTATGAATTATAATAATCTTCTTGTTCCAGAAATGTACTTATCTAACAAAGGCTCAGTCACTCTACCAATTTTAAATCCGAATTCCTATCCCGTTCAATTAAATGTTAATACATCTATAGGTAAAGTGACTCAGATAGAAGAAGCTCATCATACAAATTATATTTTATGTAATCGAGAGAAACGGGATCTTCCGAAATTGGACCATAAGTTCGATATTAATCCTGATTTACCTGCTCAGCAAGCAGACGCATTGTTACAATTGTTGAGTGAATATCCCATGATTTTCGCTTCTAGTGAAACTGATATTGGATCTTATCCAGGTATTGAGAAAATGACTATTGACACTGGTGATAGTCCTCCTGTTAATTTACCGCCATATAAAAAGTCGCATACCGAACGTAAAATTATTAGAGAATATGTGCAAAAGTTTATAGAGCAAGGTATTATTGAAGAGTCTTGTTCTGATTATGCTTCTCCAATTTTACTTATTCGCTAAAAGGATAACACCTGGCGAGTTTGTATTGATTATCGTTTTCTTAATATATCAAACATATCCCATGCCAAGATTACAGGATATATTTGATAGTTTGTATTCGGCTAAGATATTTTCCAAAGTCCATAATTCTAATGGTTACTACAACTTTTATTTAGATGAAACCGTAAAGCATAAAAGTGCTTTTGTGACTCAAGATGGTCATTATCAATTTATCCGAGTGCCTCAGGGCATGAAAAATTCCCCTTCATTCTTTAATCGCGTTTTGAGAAAAATCTTTCGAGATTTACTGTACAAACATACGTTTTTGTACTTGGGATCTATTTTTGAGAAATTACGATTAAATGGTTTAAAGTTAAAAGCATCCAAGTGTAGTTTTGGCTATAATGAAATAAAGATAATTGGTCACGTAGTTAGTGCTGATGGAATAAAAGTCGATCCTGACAAAATAGCCGCGGTTAAAAACATTCCTCCTCCGCAAAATGTTAGTGACACCAGAACCTTCCTAGGCTTGACATCTTACTACCGAAGATTCGTGAATAACTATGCTATGATAGCTCGTCCGCTTCACAATCTTACTAAAAAGAATATACCATTTACGTGGACTTCGCAATGTCAATTAGCCTTCGAAATACTAAAAGAAAAGGTAACTACGACTCCTATTTTAGCCCAGTTTAATGAAGATTTAGATGTTTACTTATATACAGATGCATCATTATTTGGGGTCGGAGTAATTTTAGCACAATTCCAGGAAGGAAAGGAACGTGTCATCGCATATGCAAGTCGTACACTCAATCCAGCAGAAGTAAATTATGGCATATGTGAACGTGAATGTTTGGCAGTGATTTATGGTTTGAATAAGTTCTATGAATACTGCCATGGTAGGAAGATAACAGTTATCACAGATCATCATAGTCTTTGTTCATTAATTCGCACCAAGCATAGTAAAAATTTGAGAATTGCTCGATGGGCCCTTGAGGTCCAACAGGCTGATCTTACAGTTCAGTATCGTAAGGGAACCAGACATGGTAATGCAGATTGTTTGAGTAGGTTGATACCTCTATCCAAGCCTGCAAAAGGTTATGAATCTGTTTTCTTTTCACAAGTTAAGAAATCTATTAAAGGTCGTAATGATGTTAGTAAAGTGTTAAATCTAGACGATGATTATAGAAATAATTTAAGATTAAAACAAATTAATGATCCATTTTATAAAGAGGTTTTGGGTATAATACATAATAATAATCCTATTCCTAAGAAATATAAAAACTTTATTGTTGTTAATAATTTATTGCATTATATATCACCTTTTGATAATATTAAGAAGCTTTGTATTCCTAGTTGTATGGTTAATGATATTTTATATGCTCATCATGATAGTATATTGGGTGGAGGTCATGCTGGTGTTAGAAGAAAGTATTCCCGAATTAAAATGAAATATTACTTCCCAAATATGGAAGCCCAGATTGCAAAATACATTTCATCTTGTATTAAGTGTGCTGTGCGACAGCCAGACACTAGACCAAAAATAGGTAAAATACATGCAGGTGAAGTTTATGATATCTACTCCAAATTCCAAGTTGATGCATTTGGTCCTTCAAAGGAAACAGTTCGTGGAATGAAATACGTAATGTGTGGTATTGATACGTGTAGTAAATATGCTGTTACTAGAGCTGTCAAAGAAGTAACTGCTCATAGTTTAGCTGATTTTTTAATTAGAGATATATTTTTACGTTTTGGGATTCCTAAAGTAATTCAAATGGATAATGCTAGTGTAAATCGATCTAAGGTAATAGCTGAATTGTTGAATAAGGTTAATTGTACTCCTGTTTTTATTACACCTTTCTCTCATCAGAGTCAAGGGACTGTAGAAAGATTAATCCGTAGTTTAGAAGAAATGATTAGTAAAAATATTATGACAAATCAATCCGATTGGGACTTAGCTTTATGTGTTACTACTTTTAATTATAATTGCCAAGTGCATTCATCTACCAAATTTCCTCCTCATTTGTTAGTTTATGGTGATATTCCTCGTTTACCTATTGATATTTCTCTCAATCCTAATTACTCTGTTAAAAGTGACATTAATAAAATACGTATGAAAGCTAAGCAAAATATATTGTTAGATCAAAATAAGTATAGTGATGTGTATAATATAAGAAGGAAAGAAATTGATATTCCTGTGGGTACTATGGTTATGTTATTATGAAATTGAATTATCCAACGCTCTTCCTATTTCCAAACCTGCTTCTACAGTTCCAAATAATACAACTACTGTTCCAACCACGACTCGTTCGGGTCGTATTACATCTAAACCTATTTCCTATAAAGATACCATTAACAAGCCCCGCAAACTTTCTTAATTAATTGATTGTGTTGGAACTTACAATTTAAAATCGAGCGGTTGTTATGTAGTTGCCATTTAGTCAGGTCATCACACCTGAATGTTAGATCATTGATACATTCGCTATTCTCATGATCACGAACCACATTCCATTGTTGTTACATTGTCTCCTTCTTAACTGACCAGCTTTGAACTCAAGTCTCCGGTTAGCAACAGCCACCGTCTCAAGTCATATCCTCTGCTCTATGTATTGTATGTATGTGGTGATGGCATGTATTGTATATATCATGATTGAATTCATATTATAAAATGATTGTGTAACTTCAGACTTCGTGTCTGTTCTATTTGGTCTTCCACTCAGAATAAACTAGTAAAACTAATCTTGCTCTCCGAATATAATTCTTATTTCACCCCAACATAAGCACTAGTTGACACGTTATGGCATACAATATATCAAAATTACGTTTATTAGAAAACGTTTATCGAAGGACTAATTTCGTGTTTATTCAAAGGCACCAAATGCAATTGTAGATACCAAATTTAATCCACAATAAAGTATGCATACAGAAAATATGTCGATTAAATTTAAACAGGTTTCCAAATCCTTCTTTTTACTTGGCCCTTTGCGAAAACGCTCAAGTTGAACCAATTACAACTTGGAAAGAATTTTTCGATGAAATTGATGTACGTGGCTTTATTTTGATCTTTCAAGATGATTTAATCATGGAAATGTTAGAAACAGACTATCAGGGAATTTATCTGACATCCAGGATTGATCGACTTGGTTTCAGTTCAACGTGCTACAAATTGTCCTTTTTTCTAGAATTTATTGGTTAGTTATTTTTAAATGTAGTGCTATTGCTCTATTTTTTAAATCGATTGTTACTTCTAACGATTGAAATTATTCCAATAGTTTTTTAAAAGTTGGTTAAATTTATAAGTTGATCCTGTAAAAAAAATTGTTTAGCTATGGGTCAGAAGAAACGTTTGAGTGACATCCAGGCAACGAAGAACCTTTTTGTCTTCAAGGATACGCTTGGAGAACACGTGACCTGGCCAGAGTTCCAACTGGTTTCCAGAGTTACGTCGAAAAATTGGCTTCCTATCACGTTCAAATTAAAGAGAAATAGGCACTTGTTCTCGAGTTTGTTTTATATGGTGAAATTCGTCATCCTCTTCGACCACTGGTTTCCCAAACATTCAATCATTATTCCCCGTCGCGATACTTCTGTCCTTGTCCATCGTCTCACAAAGGTTTCGATCAATAGTCATTCCAAGTGTATGCCATTTTTTATCATTAATCCATTTCGACGTCATCATCAATATTGTATTACTATTAAGTTAAAAATAAAAAAGTGAAATTGGGAAACGGGATTTTATACACGCTATTCTCTTTTTAAACCAAACCTACTTGTTTAATTTGAACTTGGGAGGGTGCAGTAGCAATGGTGCCCAAAATACTGGCAAGGTCTTCAGCCGAATTATTACATAATATTATAACATGCTATGCAAGTATAAAATATAAAGTTTACAGTGGTTGATTTAGTTTACGTGAAGTCTTAAAAAAGCTTATTCCTTTCCTCTTCCCTCTTGACTAATTTTTCCCGTAACAGATTATTATTCTGTTTTAAAACTCTTGTGAAGCCAACGCTTGCCTTTTGTATTGATCCATTATTTTGTTTTATTTTCCTAATTATCTCATAATGCTTATTTAGATCAAATAAAATATAGCATAATTATTTAAGGTATGCAAGGGTCCAAAAGGAAATGTTGTAGAATATTTCATATTGCAAAGGCTGGAATAAGTGCATTAAAAACACGAGTCAAATGATAGTAATTCTATAATTGTAGCTTAAGCGAGTGCAAAGAAATTGGGAAAACGAGATTAATAAATTGAAAATAATAAAGTTATTTATTTTAAATGGTCAAACTGCATATTTTGTCAGATTGACTTGTGTAACATCAAAATGACGACCGTAAAAGGAAAAATATAGATGTGGTATTGGAATGTTTTTAGCTTGAGCCTGTCGTCAGATATTAGGGGAAATGTGAGTGCTTTGTAAAAAGTTTGATTGAGCTTTGTTGCCGATTTATGAATATTCGAGAAAACAAGCAAGTGACGAAAGATGCGCTTTAAAAAGTTGCATTGAATGGTATCACGGTCGTTGTTCTGCTATGTACGAGTAAATGTAATTGAAGTCTTTTTCCGACTTTGAGTTGAGCTTGTCAAAAAAGGGCAAGGACTTTGAGAAAAATGCATTGCACATAAACGATGCACTGTTTAGAGATCTTTTTGGTTTGTGTTCGATCAAGTCTGTAAGTATAGTGCATTGTCTATAAAAATGTTTTCACGAAGTGCGGCTAGTTTCCACCAAAATACGATGTAAATATTTGGTTTAAAAACATTAAATTACATGGATTGGTATTTTGGGTGTTGAAGTATTTCAAATAACAGATAATAAATAATGCCAGAAATTTCTTTTATTTCAAATAAAAATAACAAATAATCAGCATTATTGTAAATTCAAAACAATCAAATAATTGTCATTGAAAAGTTTGCTAAACAAGAAATAAAAATAATCGTTATTTTAAATAATCAAATCAAAAGGAACTAGAAACGCCAGCGTTTTTCAGGTTTCATGATGAAAGAATAGTTCAGAATACATTATCGACATTATAATTACATGTTCACAAATTAAATGTCATCAAACCAAAAACTACTGTTTTGTCTTCAAAGTAACGCTAATAGCGTACAAAAACATGAGTAGGGCTGTGTATAAGCTACTTATATACATGTTTCCACAATTAAACTGACATTCTTGAAGACAAATTATTATTTTTTAAATTCACAAATAACCTTCCGGATTAAAACTATTTCAAATAAGTAATAAAATAATATTATTTAATCTTGAAAAAACCAAAATAAAACAGCCCCAGTCTTTTTTGGCATTTTCTCAAGTTGCCATTAGCCTTTTCTGACATTTCTCAAGTTGCCCAATTTAATTGTTTGTTTATTTTATGTTACCCAAATCGGACAAGTCATCTTTTAATTGAAGATTTTAGCAACTTGAAGCTTATGAAATATGTGCATCCAAAATGCATTGATGCATCTTTATGGCTAGCTGACAATCCTGGAATGAAGGACAAAACCCAAACTTTATTTTACATCAAATGAAAAATTGTAAAATATCAAGGACCATAAATTGAAAGGTATTTCTTCAAAAAAAATTCAAACCGAATAAGTTTTGTCCGGATATGCGCAAATTCGGAAATAAGCTATGAAAAATTATACAATGCTTGCGAACGCATTTGGAAAGTTAGAGAAGGCAAAATAATTGAAAGTTATGTTAGCTACCTAATTTTACATGGACTTTACATCCAAATATCAAAAAGGATATACACCTCAGATGTTTTCCGTAGCGGTCGGAGATAAATTAAATTCTTTAAGGTTTGTCAGTTGCGGGAAAGTTGGAGTTGAGCGTGGAAGATTTATTGCATGATTCCTTGTGTAATTCTAAAATATCTGCTGAATGGGAATTTCGGGAATTGTAAAAGTACCAATAGTACGATTCCAATCGGAAAGCATTTCTTAATTCACGTAACACGCTGGTTTGAAGGCAACACTGCCTAACTGCACTGCAGTTTGAAACGGAGCAAGACTCATTTTTAAAGGACTACAACCCAGTTCCCAAATGCAAAAGTCCAAATCCATATAATTTGATACCGAGTCTTAAGATTATGTGGAGTACGTTTGCACTTTCTGCGATTGTGTTATAGAAAGTAGTGTGTGTTATAAGTAAGGCCTATAGAAATGACAACGTTTGCAAAATGATTCTTCCAAGAAAAACAACCGAATTGGAAACTTTAAGCCAGATACTGAAGGAAAACGTTTACAAGAAGTTCTAGTCATGTTAGTTTTTTTAGGTCTGAGAATTCAAAATGAGTTGGCTCTTGAAATTGAAATAAAAAATGTGGTGTGGGGTATGACTTCTGAACAAAAAAATCGACGGCAAAAATCTATTCTGAAGTTTTAATGTATGATTTAGCAGGCGATGAAAACAAAATGGATTATCGTCTTAAAAATAGCACGAGAATTCAATGGAAAGTACCACGTATATTTTTAAATTTAATAAAAAAATGATGATTTTCATTAGGAGTCGAAGTCGAGTCGAGATATATTTGAACAAGTGGTAGCTCGTAGACAACTAAGATCCCAGAACTTGACGACAATTTCTTGTTGGATCATTTAACAAAGTTTAATTAATCAGCGGTTATTGTTCCTTCTCATGTGATGCATGATTTTACAAATGAAATGAAAAATAAAAGCAAAACTTCTAGCATTCAAGTAAAATCTGGGAAGGATATCAGGTTTTTACCTTGGATGATTGTGCGTCATTTTGTACCTCAAATTTGGAAAGCCCATCAAGCATCTAGTACCAATTTGCTGTCAAAAATTGAGTGTTTTTTGTGCATGGTATTTGTTGGAATCTTATTTACATTATTGGAGAAATCTTATTCGCTGAAAGCTAACAAAATGTTGAAACTTTTTCAAAAGTGGCATATTGTACCGTAAAAATACTAAGTAAATTAAACTTGAACCATACAAGTTGAATAATAATACTTCTTTGCGAAATACAACCGTCAAGAAGACGAGAAATACTCCTCACATAAATACTGGCATGACAATTATTCACTACGTCAAAAATTGTTATAAATATGGTAGCGGCACAGGCGTAAAGACAAGTAATTATCAAGCACCCTCTAGGATATCAGTACACTTTCCCTATTTCGTTTAATGCCCCATTTCCTCTTAGAACTGTTTTGTTCCCGTGATACACATTAACCTCTGCAGTATACATGCTACAAATCAAAAAGAAACAAATCATTTTTACTTCGCTCATCTTCCACTGAAGGTCGATCAAATGGACATCCCTTCGGCTTTCCATCAGAAATTTATCATCCATCAGATCTTTTTTCAGAATTATTATTTTTCTCTACTTTCATCAAGCTTTGGGGCAAGACAAATTGGTACAGTTGCTTCAGTTTCCTTTCCTGTCTAATTTGTCACCAGAATGCGATAGACGAATGGGACATGCTGCAAATGTGTCACTGGACACCACACAAAGCCTAGATTATTTACAATTGTTCCTCCAAAATCAATTCTCTGAGAGAGTTCAACATCACTTTGCATCCAGTACTTAACCATATTGTTAACAGGGTTTGAATTATTTAGCATCGGTGCATTTCTAATTTTAGGATCCACACAAATCATTTTAATTTCATTTATAAACATATTGTCCCATCTGAACATTTTAAAAAACTACAAAGCTCTTAACAAAAACTAAATTGGTTTCTCAGTTAGATTATGTCATCAATCGCTTCAATAATTCGATCAAACCAAGTTTGTATTTGTAAATTTTTACCAGAAGAAAGCTATTTTTTGCCGCCTCGCCATATTCATTGCAGAATGTTGAATTAGTATCTCTGGAAAGTATGTTTTTAAGTACGTTATAATTTATAATGAATGACAAAGGGCTACACTCTACTTTAACAATTTGCTTATCTTGCATGTACGTACCAATTTCAGTAATGGGAATTCTCTCCAATATCTTCACGAAAGTAGGCTACTTTGTGCTCCGGATTTAAATTTGTAGCGGTAAAATTTTTACGGATGACTACAATCGATCGTTGTGATTCTGGAAAATATGATTGTTTAAGGGCCTCTTTCCAAAATTTTCTTGTCGATGAACATGTCGGGCATAAGTTCCCAAATGGCTGGAAATTGAAAGCCATGTATGTCGGGGCGTTTTGATACAGCTCGAACAAAGAAAGGGGTACAAGCGTTAAAAAACTCGGTGAAAACATTTTGATCATTAAATTTTGATATTGTCTTTAGAATAAATAATTTCTCAACAAATTAAAATATTTATACATAATTTTCCAAACGGTTAAAGTTTTACTTAAATTTTTGGAAGAATCCAAAGACTGGCTTTGGTCTGACAAAAAAAATATTTCCCGGAACAAAATTTTGGATAACAGTCAGGTCATATGAAATACCTGTCTTGTCTCAATTTAATTCTCATTGCAGTTTTTGTATGACTTCGCATACAATTCAAGTCAGCAACAAAACTAAGCTATTTTCTCTTCTCACCTGATTTTGCTATATTGCTCTTGTCATCTCATCAATTTGTATTTTCATTTTACCTGCATCTCTAAAAAGTCAGAAAATATTTTTTCACTTGATTTGTTGGATTAGCTATGAACATCTGCTTCGCATAACTGTTTTGTTTGATTAAAAAGTCTAATCACTTCAATTCTATTGCTTGTCATCTGTGTTCCACTCAACTACCGTCAACTCTCACCACCGCCGTTAATCCAGAAAAATTGATTTTTTTTGCGCAAAAAAAGAAAATAAATTTGAAAGGTAATTAAAAATATCTAAAGTAATTTTGTGAGATTCCAGGGTAATTTTAAACGATAGTCTGTCAGTGTGTAAATAATATAAGGTTTGCTGCTGGTCTGGGTGTGAGAGAAACTTGGTTTTGTTCCATTCAAAAAGTTATTGAGGCGGAATAGTTTTTTTACTAGGTGTTGGTGCAAGTTAGATTTTAATTTGGTGGTCCGCATATCAATTTATTTTTTTACATCGGAAATTCATTTATAGAAGAATCAAATAGTGAAAGATTTTTTTTATAATTTTTATACTGCTTGCATCCCCATCGCCACTTTAAAGTTAGAAAATTTGGAGACGTAATTAAGCAGTTAAATTATATTAAAAGTGAAAAATAAGTGAAAAACTAATACTAATTGTTAAAAAATATTTTATTTTGGTTTTTTCGTTAGATGGCTCGCCCGCCTAGGCCACCACCCATTCCACCACCTCCTATGAACCCCAACGAGCTCAACTGGGCTAGGATGGAAAAAAATTGGACACAATTGGAGGAGCTGAAAAGACGGACGGAGGAATGTGAAAAGAAGGCGGAGGAATGTGAAAAGAAGGCTGAGGAACGACATCAAGAAGTGATGATGCTGATGTTGCCAACAGTAGTATCCCTTGCCCAGTGGGAAAATGAGAGGAAGATCGAACGTCGGCAAAAAATACAAAGGAGGAAAGTGAAGGAAAGCAGGAGAATTTTTAAAATAATTTTCTTCGGTTGTTTGTTTGTTCTCCTGCTTATTAACCTCATGTACCAGATTGCCGTAATGGAAAAGCTGAGCGCAGTCCACACACTAACGGTAAGTTTATTTTAACTAATTAACGCCCATTTTAAAAATGAAAAAATATGCTTTATAAATCAAAACATTTACTAAATTTTTCTTTTCTAGGTGTATGCAGCAAGAAATTTAACAATACCAGAAAAAATTTTGGAAGCCACTACCAACCTTCCGTCCGATGCATACACCTATGGCATCCTTGAATCAAGCAAACAAATTTTTATGTTTGTGGTTTGGCCAACAGTTTATAGAGTCTTTGCTCCCTATTTTGTGAGAACAGTTGTATCTGCTGGAACTCAAACCTAGTAGTAACTTGGTTTGGTGGACAGTTTTTTAAAGATTATTGCTGGAAATAAAAATCGCCGAATAAAAAAAATCGTATCACTTGATTAAAAAAAATTATTTCTCATAAAAATGAATCGCAAGATGACATTAATTATTCAACAATTTTGTAAAAATTATTACCCATCATTCATCATTTACGCAATTTTTGTTACAACAAAAGTTGAACAACTGTCATGTTAATTTGGAAACGAGATTGTTTGCTAGAGTACTTGTACTTCAACTGAATAGAAGTTTATCACTTCGATTATAGTTGTAAAATTGTGATCAATATTCTCATGCTTGTTAATTCAAACACACATACATACCTTGTACTTCTTAACTATCTAATTTTTATTAAATTTTGGGATAAAACTTTAAGTGTTCAATGGGAATGAGCGAAAATATGTGTCTTTCCGTTGGTATATTTTTGCTCTAGCTAAATTCCAAACTGTTCCCCGGCGGACATGAAACTTGGTATACAAATTCATTGAAAACCAAAAAGAAACCATACTGATTTTAAGCCGAATTGGTTTAATGGTATCCTGAGTGAGAGGCAATTAACGGTTAGGTGATGATGTTCAAATGAGCAATTATTTTTATTGAACTAATCTACAGAATCATGTGATATTTTTTTGTTCAATTTAAATATATTTTCCTTTTGTTGACATGACTACGGCATAAAACTACAATTATACAATTTACAAACAAAACTAATCAATGCCTGTGACTTATCTTAAAATTTTTAAAATATATTTACCCATTTCTTGTGGCATATTGCATAAACCATTGTAAGATCATAGATCATTAGCACAGGAACTTATAACACATTCATAAATTAGGTTGCATAAAAATTTAATTCCTGTAATTCATAGTTTACAATTCCTGTAAATATTACATGGAATTCACATAAACGTCTTAAACATGGAGTTATATTATCTTTGTGATCACAATATTACAGGACAACAATTGTGAATTGGTTTGCGCAACCTTTCTATAAAAATTTTGTGGAAAACAAATTGAACCATGTGTTTAGAAAAATGTACTATAAACAAGTCTTGAAATTTTTATGAAACCCAAAAAAATATATGTTGATATAAGTTTATATTTTTGAAGTTAAGTTGTTTCTCAGTTTTGCACGTCAATGTCATGAAGTGATATTGCCTGTTACCTTGTAACTATTAAATTTCTGGGTTTTGGAAAGTTAATTTGCTAAAATAAATACCGATTTAGTTGCAAATACCAATTGAGTATACGTTATTTGCACTTAAGATAGTAAAATATTGGGTTCAATAGTAACAATCCAAAAATTTAAAACACGCGTTCTATCTTACATTATTCTTCAGTTCTTAGTAGAGAATCTAATCTTATCTGAGATTAAAGCGACTTGCAAAATCTGCGACGCATGACGTGATCAGTTCATAATCGATAAAAGTTAAATATTCCAATTGCTTTACCGGCATCAAAATGTAAACACTTTTATTGAATTCATTTTAATCGAACTAATATGATCGTCGTAAGTTTTCATGCGATCATTGTTGAATTAAAGTTGTAAAAGTTGTTGTTTACTTCAAAAATATTATAGTCGCATCAAATAGTTTCGCAATAATGTTTCGTACATAATTTCTAAAACGTATAGTACATTAAAAACTTTGATGGCTTTAAGAGGCTTATAAAGTCCATGGTGTGTTTCGATTTGACACAATAATAATCTGTTTGCATATTTAAACCCATGTGCTTAGTTTCTGAGTGGATAATTTCTAAAAAAACATGTTGCATTTTATTTCGCATAATTTTGAATGTCGCATTTTGAAATGTTATTTGTAAGTGCAATATATTACATTGATGTAAGTAACATGATACATACGGGGTTAGTAATTGTAAGTGTAATAGTTATGTATGACTGAAATAATATTGACCCAAGAACATCGTAGTATAAAAGGCATTTATATTACGATTTAACGGACAGGCTTTTTGTGGATTATATTTTTGTTTTATGTAGATATTTTGGTGAGTGGCAGGCAGCGTTGAGAATAAAACAACGCTTTTCCTGGTTACCATTTCATATAAAATTTTAAGCAGGCAGGCACTGGTTTATTCTCAACGATCGTTGGTGACAGGCAAAATAGCAAAGCATTTATACATTATTTCGAACATGTGAGTTAAAGACTGAAACTGGGTACGTAAACCTTTTTAAGAGAGTTTACTTCGAACCAGAGGTAAGTTTTCAAATTTGAAATACTACGTCAACGGAAAAGCGCGGGGAACATTTTTTGTAGTTTTAAATTGAAACTCGTTTATGTTTATGCGGGAAACTGACGACGTAGATTACGAATATGAAATTTGAAAGTTTTGAAATAACTATGCCACCTGAAAAGCGTGGAAAACGTCTTCGAGTTTTGAGGTTAAACTAAGTGTGAGTGTAAATGATAACGGGTAAATGTTTTAGGGGTAAATTCTATTATAGAGGACTGACTTGGTGAGAATGTGGTTTCGGAGGGATTGGTCATTTATGGGGGAATGGATTTAGAGGGTATAAGCCGTGAGACTTTTTCGGCTGTAGATTACAACACTATTGTAGTTAGTTATGATTAATGTTTGTATGGGCATTAAGGGTAATTGACCGGTGCAGTTTGCATAGACAGGTCTGAAAGGCAATTTTACAGTCGTGCGAAAGGGTTTCTAAAATACATGAAACATGCACAAAGTTATCAAATTGATCAAATTCTCTCTTTAAAAATAACAACATAAGTTTGTCCTTTACTTTTAAAAGGTCCAAAACGTTCTATATTTTCAACCTGGTTAATTAAAACTGGCCATGTAGCAATCAACTTTAAGTTCTGCTTTATTACTCAAAGATGCGACCTTCGTTAACTCCATGAGTTATCTACTTTTTATGAACTTTTTCAAGTAACGCTTGAATCCTTGTTCCATTATGCCAAAGGTCCTGACAAACTGTAGAAGCTGACTAAACCGATAATGCCTTGAATCAAACTCAGCCTGAGCTACTGTTTGACTGAATTTAGACTTTCGGTTCTAATTTCGAAAAACAAATTTTAAAGCCATTTCTTTGGAAATTTGTAATCATATTTTTCAATTTGTTAAAGCGCAGCTTCTCTAATTCAAGTTTTAATTTAATTTGTCAAGTCGATGTTTTAATTGTACATTTTATTCAAATAACATAGTCTACAGATAAATCGATAGCTTTCAATTATCAAAGTAGCCATGTCGTAAAAAAGTTTTATTATTTTTGTACTACTTCTTTTGAGAAAATGTATAAGAAATCTTGTCTAAATCTAAAAAGTCCGGCCGTATGTCATAGGTACAAATCCACTATCGTACAAATTGGATTTCAAAACCAAGGAGTGCTCAAATTGCTTTTGCCACCACTGAAATATGCCAGCATCGAATAAGTTTCTCACTCGAAAAACAAAATTTGGTGGAAAAAAACTTGAGAACTTATACCCATGAAAGTTCACTAGTATTTCATCCTTCCCCAGAAAACTAGGTTTATTCAAAGTTTTTAAAACTGTATGCATTAAAATTGCGGACGGCTTGCTTAAGGGAGCACATGCTTCGGTCTTTTCCTTATAAGGCTTTAGAGTCATAAGCAGAAGCAAGAAATGCGGTTGCACATACATACTGCTTCACTTTAATTTTGACCACTGATGAAAATATTTTTTTTGATTCGCGATTTTCTAATATTTTTAACACTGAACACATTAAAACTAAATGAATCATGGGATTCGCAATTTTGTTCTGATCATACTAGTGAAATAATTATTTAAATCGATGCATTATTTTAGACGTCATATCACTGTATAGATTAACTTGGGAAGCTTATGGCGATTTATCTACTTTTCATCTGTGTCGACTGTATTAAACTCATAATGCAGCCAAAACGGCTCAACAGATCAACTTTAGAGACAACTTTTTGGATTCGCAATCGCACAAGGAATTTAATGGTTCATAGAGATTTTGCCATTTTTGATTTTACGAATGTCTAAATTCGTGATCAAAAGTACGGAAAATGCGAGTTAACATGGACAGTATACGAGAAATATTGGGTTTGGTCCTCGTATTGTGCATCTTAATATAGCAATTCCATTCTGGCTTAATATAATCGCAGACTTGTCACACTTATTCATATGAATATTCAGAATGGTCGTAATACTTTCTGCAAACCATTGTCCGTAACTATAACTTTTGCTGGACTACAGCTATCAACTATTATGTTTTCCCATTTGCCCATGTAGTAATCGTATACAAAAGAAAACGTTATGTTGGCGTCCCGGGGTAAAAACAATGAGATCAGGTGCTGGTCTGCTAAGTAATACATGTAAGTCATGTGATATTCAAGAGGATACCACAGGATATATTTCAGAACATCTTTTTTGCTTAGGAAATTATTATTAAATCTTGGATAATCCCGAAGCACTACTCGAATCGATCAAATCGATCGATTTGCCTCACAAATTTTGTTTTTGTTTCGACGAAGAAAGGATTGTGCTGCAGTTTGTGCCACATAACGTTCAGCAACATCTGTTGGTGGTAGGTTCAGGTGTATATTTCCTCCATTGTAATTTTCACAGATAGATGTGTTTTGCAATTGCAGTGCTGGGTATATTCCGCCAAGCTCGTATGGAAACAAGTTTATTGTTGTTCAGTGTGATATAAAGCGAATGAGTAGAATAGGCATTTGAACTGCTTGAAAATCAAAGTTCAAACCTTTAAAATTTATGACACGTATGTAGCAATCCGTGAATGAATTCACGGTAGTTGATTCTTGCGTCATTTTTTTCAATGGCGTAATATGTATTGCTGTAGAGAAATAAATTGGTAAATTCAAAGACTAAGTGATTCAAAGTTAAGACTAAAAATGAAGTTTTAAATATAAATATTTTAAATTGGTTGCCCATTGTCACTGAAATTGAAAGTTGTCAAACTGAAAAAATAAACTAGGCCAACTAATTCTTGTAGCTTGAGTTGAGCGGTTCAATGTTCTTGTTGAGAGGACTTGTCAAAATAACAAAAATAAAACCCATTTTTTTTAGCAGCATATTCTTCGTAACCGTAAATGACTTAAGAAAATTAATGAAATTGTGTTTGGGATATGTTAGAATTTAAAACAAGACTTTTAATGTAATTAAAAGTATTTGGCAGCTACCTCAATCAGTTTTAAAAGAATTCTGCTTACATTCTTTGCAAATGGATGACAGGCTATTTGAATATGCTAAATTTTTTTATATCGGCCAATTTCTCAGAATATTGCATCAGTCATTAAGCAAATGGAATTTTCAGCTTACAAGAGACGTCATCATTAAAGACTTATGTCAGCATTATCATGTACTAAATGTTCATCGTGAAGTAAGGTGTATGTCATATATGAATTGAATTTAATTATAATTAAATTAAACAATACAACTGTTTTTATTGAATTTGATCAAGACTATATAAAATCAGACACATGAAGATCTTAACCCCTACCAATTCGACTGTACTGCTTAATTGCTTAACAATTTTCAATTTTTTTATTTGATGCAATTAAATTTATTTGATTGCATTCCTTGTCATGCTGTCAGTCAATTGATTAAAAACACTTGTCAGTGTTGGCGTTTCTTGGAATGTGGGTTACCTCAAATCAGCCAATATCCTTTTTTGCCTGCCAATCCTGAGTGCAAAATCCATAGTATTTTATTACCAATTTACCACCCATTATCTATTTTTCTGCAAGTTTTTCCATTTTGAACAAGTTGACGTAAGTATTCCTCCGTCAAAAATCCCTTCCCATACGTTACACAATAATTAACTTTAACCCTTCCCTAATTACTTCGCAACCTAATATTAGCACTTGCCTTATTCCAAGCTATGTATTATACGAACACAATGGTATTATAAAATTCGAAATTAGATAATATTAGTTTTATTTCAGCCTAAACAGTCGACCTAGTTGTTTCTAAATGGTGAAGCATGATTATATACCGTAGATAAATCTTAGTACAATATATGCGGTAAATATGGTTAGAAAAAAATTGTTTTAAAAGGTACGGAAATGTTTTTGGAGCGTGACGCACGTCATAGGCCAGAATGAAAATGGTATTTTTAGCTGCACAATACGAGACCAAACCCAATATTTTTCGAATACTGTCCATGTTAACTCTTATTTTCCGTACTTTTGAGCACAAAGTTAGACATTCGTTAAGACAAAAATGGAAAAATCTCTATGAATCACTAAATTTCTAGTACGATTGCTAATCAAAATGATCAGGAGAAAATTGTAAATTCGATACTCGACAAAGTTTGGTGTTTAATGACAAAATAATAGAAAATTGCGAATCAAACAAAAATATTTTCATCAGTGGTCAAAATTAAAGTGAAGCAATATGCAAGTATGTGCTACCACATTTCTTGCTGCTGCTTAGGCTAAAGGCCTAAGGCTAAGGGCTTATAGGGAAAACTTCAAAGCAGGTGCTCAATTAACCATGGATCCAGAACTTTAAAAAAAATAATATGAGAACAAAAAGTTTTTTTTGATTTTGCATAGGAAAGCAGCTTTGGTAGATCGGATGGATAATAAACAAACAGAAAAAAAATCGTTTTGCGGTTCTGAACTAGTTTATCGGTACTAAATTTGTTTATTGGACGATACATAAACTATCATATTTCACCCTAATTATTTAAGTATGAAGTATTTTTATTACAACAAGTTATTACTATTACCTTTTATTTAGCCAAAATTATTTAAACGTATTAAATGCTGAATTGGCTTGAATATAATTTAGTCATGTGTTATACTTCCCATTATTTAAGATTCCAGAATATTTACAATTATTGGACGACGAAGATTTGAATTATGAATTAGGCGTGAACAATTAGTACTTTTAACCTAAACTTTTTGAAATGAGTATTTTAATGCCCATCTTTTTTGTTTTTATTCCTTGGAAATTTGCGTTCCTTAAAACCTCTGCGACAGATTTTGAAAATAAAGGTGAATAATATACATATGGTTTTAAAAGAATAAGCACGTTACACTCCCATGATCAATTTTCCAGAGAGCTTGATCAACTAAAAAGAAATAACTCGAACATGATTAAAAATGTTCAGAAGTTTATTACCTAAGAAGCACTCAAAGATGGCTTCACTAAAGATGGAATATATATAAACTCTATCTTACCAGGATTTTTAAACGAGAATTGTCTCATTGTGATCAATAACTGGCATTAAATTAATGTCATTTAGCCAACGAAGACTTATTAAGTATTAAGCTTTTTGAATATTTGAATCAAGTGCCGATACCGACAAGTTTGCTGTAGAACAAAACGATTTCAAGGTACAGATTAAATTAAATTAAACCTCATTATGGCACGATAATGGTGGTGTCCGGTCTACGAAAATTTCATGCATAAATAACATATCTATAACTCTGTAATATACATTTTTTTCGCTATTATAAGAACTTGATACGACTTTTTATGTTTTTTTTGTGGGTTTGAACATTATATTGACTTTAGTTGTAAAGCAGAACGATTTTGCGGAATTTAAAAAAATGAAATTATGATTTTCGGCCACAAAAACTTACTCACGCTCAATTATGTCCGTCAAACATTGTTCCCATTTGGAACTGAATAATATTATATATACTTTATATAAGCAACAAGCTTACAGTTTGGTTTACTACGAAGTCCAAAATATTAAACGGTGTTAATCGCTCTACAAAGTTTGAGCCGCCAAAATATATTTTAAATACTGGACACGATTTGATCCATTGATTTAGCCATTTGTTTCTTTTAAAGACATAATTTTCATTCAACATTCTGTTAACTGCTTTAGAAACTTCATGCACGTCAGCAAATATACCAAAAACAAAAATTATCTTTACACTCATGAGAACTAGCCCCAAAACAAATAACAAACTGTAGAGAATTGGACCACCAGTCTCTTTTCCAGAAATTGCGGCTATGGTAATATACAAGCATGGTATTTGAGATGCAATAAAGCATGGTATTGCCATCCCAATAACAAATTGAGAATAGTTCAAGCGATAATGGATTAAAATTATTTGCAGTTGCCGATAAAACATTGTGATATTCCTTGTCCTGCTGATGCTAGTGTTCTGCAACTTACTAAGAAGAAAAATTGAGCATTTTAAAATAGGTCGAGTTAATCTTAATTTGTAAAGTTAGTATGTTTATACAGTAAGTTTATCTTACGTTCCAAAATCAGCTATATGACATTTTAAACAATGTCCCTCCAAAATAAATTCAAATGACAAATAAAATATATATGCAGAAGCCAGCGGACAGCAGACAGCAACTTGAATCAAAAATAATACCAATTTTGTAAAAATTTCCAAAAAAATTCCAGTTAGGCTCCAGATAATATCCAGGCTTGTCCAGCTCACACTGATTGCTAATGTAGTAGCCTTCGTACACAGGAAAGCATGGATTCCGGAACACATCAAAAAAGAATGCAAGTGGTATTGCGAATCCACCCCAAATCAGAAAATAAAAAAGACTACGTAAATAAAATTCATTTTTTATTTCGTTTGGTCGCTGCTCAACTTTTTCGTTTCCGAAATATTTGAAAAAGTTTCTCTCAAGCTGAATGAAACCACTGTAGAGTTGAACTATTCCTGACACCTGTAAGCAATTTACAAACTGAAAAGTGAGGATCAATAAATGGATTGACATATACACTGCACTGTGTGTTATGACTACAATAGAAGCTCCACTTAGAACCCTGGAAACTTGAATAATTTCAAGAATAAAGCACAACGTCGCAGTCACCAAACTTAAAAATATATTGTATCGCTTTTTATGATTTTTCACTTCAATTTGGTTAATACGTTCATTCCATTGAAACGGAAGTCCGCCACCCCAATCACTAATTCGCAAGTTGAATTTAATGTCGTCAACAAAACGGTTTGTTTCGAGTAGTTTCATTTTTAAATTGGTAAACTTTAGCTCCCAAGTCCCAAATATTATAATTTCTAGAGCTTTTACGCAAACTTCTGAATTCAGCCAAAAAATGCACTGTACAAATGCAGTAAGGAAGTTTACTGGCAAACTAAAATATTAGAATTGGATAAAAAACATTTTGCTGGGCATTTTATAGTTCTAATGGACCTTGTAAAAAATGACGTAACTTTTCCGTGTATAGAAACCGACACAAATCTAAACAGTGTCATGTTTAAAATAGATATTTAAATTTTTAGGTTCCGCGTTTTCTTTTTAATTGGTATCGACTAGATTATGCTTCAAACGTTTATAGCAATGATATCAATAGAAGTTTTAAAAGCTTCCTGGTATTTGAATTTGTTCATGTTAAGAATATTTTAGTGTTTCCTTTTCATTTTTTTTCTTTTTAATCGATCGCAATTATATGCAATTTTTACATTAAACATTGCAGGTAAGCAGTATGTTTTAAAGGTAGTTATTATCCTCGGAGTAAATTAATGAGAATTTTTAGATTAGATAAAAAATATTAACCTTGAATTTAACTTCCTGTAACAATTACAGACTGCATAATACATTATCCTAACAAAAAACAAATCGAAGTTCCGCATCATGCCGCATTGGACATAAACAAAGTCAAAAATTTAATAGTGTAAATGTAATTGTACCAGAAAACAATTTGTTGATTATAGTGACAAAAACCTTACAACTTGCAATCCACTCGAAAGTTTGTAATATTTCAATTTTCACAATCTTTATCTTTGCCACTGACGCTTAGTCCAACAGATTTGAAGAAAAGAGAACCTTCCTTGTTACTTCTTAACATAGCGAAGTGCAAGACTCTGTGACCATTTACTACTTTCGTCTTCCAGTCAGCACCCAGCTCAACAAGGTTATTAATCGTGTCCAGTCTTTTCCTTAAACTCCACTTCTAAATGTAGAAGGTTATTCCTCTCGTCATCTGGCTGGTCAGATACCCCCAAAGATACTTGACTTCCCATGTTATAAGACCACAGGTTTTTCCATCATATCAGATTTCGTTATTATAGAGCCGTTTTGTAATTTGTTAAGTTAGTCTTTGCTTTATCAGCTTGAAAAAGTCCTCTAAATTGCAAGTTTTTACCTTTATTTTGTGAAATCTGCAATTGAATGTTAATTATTAATGCGATTTATTATCTTGATATCATGCTTCACTTTTAAATTTATTACTAAATATATGTTTCAAATGTAACGTTATTTTAAAGAACAGCTACAAGGTTTATATGGTTTTTTTAGCTTATTTGCACAATGTTATCTCTTTATATTGGGTACAGCAAAATTGAAATAAAAAGAGTTTGTTGAATTACCTGAAAAAATTCACCATATTTTCATCATGTCGTGAAATTGGTTTTCAATTTAAAGCTGCAGTTATGCATAAATGGTTAGGAACCGAACCGAACCGAAAAAAAATCGCTTAAAATTACAAACTTAAGCATTTGTAAAAATTACACCTGTTTTCTAAATCTGTACAAAAAACATAAATTTCGTTTTATAGCTTGCTTCTGCATACAAGTAGCTTTATAGTTTGTTCCCAGTGGTAAAGCCAACTGGTAAAAGCTTTAAAAATCTAACTAGTTTTGTTATCAGTATTTTTAAACAAAGTATACTTATGACCAAAAACTTTAAAAAATCCCATAAGATTTTATGGAGGATGTATCGATTACTTCTTATCTATAAGGTTTGTCTTAAAACTACATTTTAAAATCGTTTTAAAAATGTAATCAGTATTTTAATTGTTTTTAAGCTTCTCTTACTCGTTTAACATGTCCGCAAGGTTTAATAGCGTAGTGGGATTTATAATACGTGGTAGGAAAGGTCTAGTTGTGATCGACAACTTTAAAAGCTGAATATGAAAAAAAAACATTCCGATAGTTTTCGGGAGAAAAATGTATGGTTGTCTCAATAGTTTTCATGCATATGACATTCTAATAAAACCATAACCAGTCAGATAAATGATACTTTAGGTAAACAAAAAATTGCAACAAATTTTGCTGTGGTTTTTGTACATGTGCAATAAAATCACTGAGTCGTTAAAAAATATTGATCAATCTCAATTCTTATATTGCCTGTACCTCTTATTTCCATCAACTTCATACCTTGTAAATATGATTTATTGAACTATAAGCTAATTTTAGCCAAGATTGAAGCTATTTTGAACAAATTTAATTTGTGGCATTCAATTTAAAGATTTGTACATAAAAGTTAAGATACACTAGAGTTGTGTCGCTAGCACCGTTTTCATTAGAACGTAGATTTTTATGATGATGGATTTGATCGTGAAAATTATCAGACATTTTGTGTTACAATAAATTACAGTTTAATTGATGAAAGTAAAAAAAATGCCTGATGTAATTGACACAAACATGGGAGGTTTATATCATATATTAAAGTGGCTGATAGGAAAAACTAAATAAGTAAAAAAATTATAAACAATGGAAATTATTGCTGGAAAACGCAAGATTTGTAAAATCGTTCAAAACGACCTACAGACAGCAACAGATCTCTCTCTAGACCAACCAAAAGAAGCTCTCTTAAAATACACAAGGTAAACAACTACAAATACCGATTCTCAAACTCGAAATCATATATCATGCGCATACTTCAAACATTACATTTTACATGACGCTATGAAGAAAGCAAAACTTGTTACATTCCATAGCATATTTATTTCTGTTTTTGTGCAGGTTTTAGTTAAGTTAAAAGACCACATATTTTTTAAACTTATCTTGCATTCCGTATTTATTCTATGGTGGATTGTTAGTATTTTTTGTCGCTCAATATACAACTATGGTAAGCCCGTCAGAGCAATAGAGACATCTAATTACATTTGGAAATTGGTTTTTGGATGGATTTATATAACTAAATAATAACGAAATAATACGTAAGAAAGGTTTGACGCTCGGTTACGGAATCTCTTATCTTAAAACTCATTAAAATAAATAATTGATTTTTTATTCAACTAAAGCCTGAAATAATTGATCTTTAATCATTTTGAATAATCACCACTTCTCAGTTATAAGTTCTGTGCTCAGTTGCGCGAGTGAAGCTTATTGAAAGTTAGATAAAACCGTAGAACGCTGCGTACTTAAAGTTATACTTGTGGCTTTTTTTTAAAGATTTTGTTTGTTCGTATATTCGTAAACTTATACATTGAAATCAAACAAAGACACAAACCACCGAAAATTTTCGGGTTTTCCTAAAAATCCATATCTAAAATAACATTTTAAAAGTAGTCTGTCAATCAGAATTAGAAAATCAAACAACTGCAAATAATTTCAATAAAACTTTGGTTTTTGAACTTGTAAACAAATCATCTAATCACTGAAATTAACATTTGAAAAAATGTCTTTCAAAAAAGCTATCGGTTTCACAATTAGTTTAGTATTTGTTTGCGGCACATTTATACCTATTCGATTTTGCATTGCCTTAAGTACAGATGACAATTTGGAAATAAGTTCTTCGAATGAATTCAAGATCATAAATACATTTAGCGGTTGTACAGTACGAGTAATCAATTTTCAAGGGTCTGATATTAACTTCTTGGTTATTAGCCAGCCCATTGTTCTAATGCGTTACTTTGCCTTACCCGAAAGAGACTTTTATTTGTATCCGACAGAGTTAAGTTGGTTAATACCTGATGGTGGTGAAATAGGAAGATTTATGGATGTACTATCTGGGTATACCATGTCCACCAAAACCTTGAGAAATAATCACACAGTTTCCTTAAATCCACAATCAAGTATATCATACATGGGATTGACACAAAGCGACTATTTTCGTTCAGGAAACAAGGGTACAGTTTGTGAAGCAAATATCTACTTTAAGCCAATAGATCAGATTGATGGCTCATTATATTACAACAATCTTATTCTGGGAAAGGTGGCAAAAGATATTTTTTGGGGTTATTACCATCATGCTAGAACGCAAGCCTGGAACGAGAATTTTTTAAACAGTAGACCAAAGTATTCATTGCTTATTTGCCAGTCAATTGAAAACTCCAACTGTTACAACTACGAACACAGAATACAATGGATTTCTGGTACTCTTGGATTGCCATTTAGTCAAAGGCTATTTGAATTCACCCTAATATTTTTAACGACATCTAATTATCAAAACCTGTACATAGTTTGTTTTCATTGTGATCACTGCGACCCGTTTAAATTGGTGTTATTAGTTTCTAACCAACTCCCAAACTCTTTGATTTCCTTAAATTATATCATTGACACAACAGCTGTTGGAAACTCGGTTCCATTTTTAGATAAAGCTGCACTACAAGTAGGTTTGCCAAACTTTCAAGACATCTCCATAAAATCAAAACGAACAAACAAGGCGGTTTTTGATTACATTAAATCTTATAAAATGCAATCTTACCAAATGTTAATATATTCAGCTGATCCACATCTAATTTCACAAATATTACCAATCAACTCGTCAGTAAGCATTAGCCTTATGCGTGATAGAACATGGTATTTAAGGTGGAAAGAAATTGAAATGAATACTTGCCATCACTCAACAAGGGTAAAATACCATCCAAGATTACGCCCACGAATTGAAGCAACATACCAAACAGATATTGGCTTTTTTCAAGATCTTGGACTATTTACTCGATCTGATGGGCTAAAATTCGTTAGCTGCCACATGGAACAGCTTCATTGGATACATCAACTAAAAGACATGTTAACAGTTTTTGATATTTATACCTGGTCTTTTCTACTAACCACATGTTTTGTGAGTTACAAATTATTAATATGTGTTTGGCAGCCATCAAATTCGAAAACAACACTTGGACATACCTGCTTTGATCTTTTTACTGCTATGTTGGATCAATCATCAAGGTTATTTAGTAAAGCTCAGTTTAGAAAAAAACCGTTTTTGTTCGTTCATTTGGGTTTTTTGCCTCTAGCGTTTCTTGCATTAGGCAACGAGTATAAAGGTGACAATATAACAAAATTAACTGTAGAACCCCCTTTGGTTCCTTTTGACACGTTTGATAAACTGATCAAAACTGATTTCAAAATAAGTTCACGGAGATATCTGTTGACAGGTTACTATGAAATGCTTAAGAAGTTTTTGGGCGTGAAAAAAGATTTTGTTAAAATAAGTGGTCATGAAGAGTTCCCAGTCGTCTCGGAATTTTGGCATTCCATAATGAGACGCTATTCTCTTACGGATTGGAAAATGTTGAGCAAACTCAAAAGTCAGTTATCAAAAAAGACTTGGCTGTACCTAGAAAATTCTGAAATGCTTCCTGCCTGGAATCGTTCAGTTAATAATCCTGGGTATTGGGAAACTGCAGAAGAAATTTATGATCTACACATGGGAACGTGTAACAAATCTGCTATAATTTTAACAAACGTTATAGCAAACGAACTTTATACGTTATTGAAATTCAAGAACAAAGTTGTGTATCTAGGAAAGGATCATATTTATGATTCTGCTGGTGGCTTTAAAACTCAGGGATACCTTTCATCCAGTGTTTTCTTGCGAATAAAGTACCATTTTCAAACTGGAATAGCAGATTGGTGGCAAAAGTACTTTAAGTGGAGTATTAATATGAAAACTACTATACAAGAGATGCGACAGTTGAACCTCAACAATAAACTAAACAAAGACAGCAAAACTGGCAATAAAATTTACCCTCTGATAATTATACCATGTTTTGGGTTTATTTTGTCGACTTGTATATTCCTTGTTTGGGATTTTTCGATGGTTAGCAAAATACCAAGTTTTTGCACTAGTCTGGTAGCTACAAAATCTAATGTTGTTTCTTTAGTTGGCAAAGCTAATAGCCACAAAGTGAAAAAAGTAATTATTCGATTTATGTCAAATTTCCTTAAGAAGTATAAAATTTTTGAGTAATGAACGTATTTAATAACCTGCTTCTAGATATTATATACTAGCAAGTTAGTAATCTTAGCTTGTTACAACTTAGTCGAATGATGAGAAAATGGGTCAAAATGTTTTAATTTAAATTATCGTTAAACATATTATTTAACTGGTTATACGTTGTACTTCGGAATAACCTATGGTCACGTTAAGTAAATTTGTCACAAAATAGAAGTGTGTATGCTTCAGAATTAATCTTTAATAAATTATGCTGTAATCCCACTTGATAATATATTTAAATTTTTTAAAAAGATTTTCGATGTTACATTTCCCTGAATATCAAAGCTATCAAAATGCATATCGTGTTAGAATTTTGATACCTTTTTATTTACAGGTACAGTCAGTAGAATCAAGATTTCTGTAGATTTTGGCAAGATGCAGAGACAAATACCTTTCTTGGACAACTGTTAACGTGTGTAGACATCCAATGTACCTATGAGCGCCAAAATCCATAGAAATCTTATCCAACAGACAACAACAGAGCTCTCATAAACTGCACAAGGTATACCGATCTCCAAATACCGATGGCCGCTACAAAATCATATCATGCGCATACTTCAAACATTACATTTTACATGACGCTATGAAGGAAGAAACATTTGTTACATTCCCAGTATATTTATTCTAAGTT
Organism: Entomobrya cf. arborea Gr-Col-00668; assembly: GCA_034699025.1. Classification (NCBI taxonomy): domain Eukaryota; kingdom Metazoa; phylum Arthropoda; class Collembola; order Entomobryomorpha; family Entomobryidae; genus Entomobrya; species Entomobrya cf. arborea Gr-Col-00668. Next base: position 3,756 of record JAQIWN010000464.1, on the reverse strand, counting down.
TCCTTTTTTTGCAGGTTTTAGTTAAGTTACGAGATTTCATATTTGTTTACTTATCGTGCATTCCATTTTAAACTTGGTGGCCTGCTAGTATCTTTTGTCGCTTAATACACAACTATGATAAGTACGTCAGAGCAATAGAGACATCTAATTACATTTTTAAATTGGTTTTTGGATGGATTTATATAACTAAGTAGTAAGGAAATAATACGTATGAAAGGTTCGACGCTCGGTTACGGAATCTCTTATCTGAAAGCTCATTATAATAAATAATTGGTTTTTTTATCTAACTGAAGCTAGAATTAATTGATCTTCAATCTTTTGAATAATCACCACTACTCAGTTATAAGTTCTGTGCCCAATTGCGCGAGTGAAGCTTCTTGAAAATAAAATAAAGCCGTAGGACGCTGCGTAATAGAAGTTATACTTCGGATTTTTTTGAAATTCCATAAACTTACGTAGGTGGTTAGGTACTAAATAAGCCGACTTTGATTTGTTTTAGCTTTAAAAATAGCAAATGAATCGAGGAGAAATTTTTACAGCAAGATAGCCCAACTTGCCCAAGACTTGACACAAGATGCTACTATCAAATGAAGCCACGCTACTAATGAAAACATAAAAATAAAATAAAACTAAAAACGGTAAAAAAGTGAAAAATATGAATTTTGGAATGCGAATTTTTTTGAACCCTTAAACTTAGAATCTCGACAAATGGCTTAAAATCTTACTTAAATCAAGGTCTTTGAACTTGTGTTATGTTCAACTATTTTACTTGCATATCTTTAGTTTCGCAGACTGTTATTGGGGCCAAGTTTGCTATAAAACGTTATGCGCAAAACTGAATTTTGATGAAAATGACACCCTTTGGCATTTTAACAAAATAAAGACCTGTGACGAAGTGGAAACTAAAGGTGAAATATACATTCAATATAAGCCTCTGGTGATCATGACTTTGATTTATTTTACAAAAACGTAGAAAATATTTTAATTTCAAATTTCTGGGTTTAATTCTAAAAATCCGTATCTAAAATAACATTTTAAATGTCGTATCTGTCAATCAGAATTAGAAAATCAAACAACTGCAAATAATTTCAATAAAACTTTGGTTATTGAACTTGTAAACAAATTATCTAATCACTGAAGTTAACATTTGACAAAATGTCTTTTAAAAAAGCTATCGGTTTCACATTTAGTTTAATATTTATTTGTGGCACATTTATACCTTTTCGATTCTGCATTGCCTTAAGTACAGATGACTATTTGGAAATAAGTTCTTGGAATGAATTCAAAATCATAAATACATTTAGCGGTTGTACAATAAGAGTAATCAATTTTCAAGGGTTTGATATTAACTTCTTGGTTATTAGCCAGCCTATTGTTCTAATGCTTTACTTTGCCTTACTCGAAAGAGGCTAAGTAAACTATCCGGAGTCTAATCCGGAGGAACTAAGTTGGCTGAAACCTCAAGGCGGTGGGATGGGAAGACATTTGGATATACTATCAGGTTATAAAATGTCCACAAAAACTTATCGAAACAATCGAACAGTTTCCTTGGATCCACAATCAAGTATAAAATACATGGAACTGACACAAAGCGACTATTTCCGATCAGGAAACAAGAGTACAGTTTGCGAAGCACATATTTACCTTAAACCAATTGATCAGAATGATGGCTCTTTATACTACTACAACCCAATTCTGAAAAAGGCTGCAAAAGATATTTTTTGGAGCTACTATCATTATGTAGAAACGGAAGACTGGAAAGATAATTTCTTAAACAGTAGACCAAAGTATTCATTGCTTATATGCAACTCAATGGAGGACCCTAACTGTTACAACTACGATCACAGAATACAATGGATTTCGGGTGTTCTTGGACTGCCCTTTACCCTAAGACAGTTTTTATTTACTCTAATACTTCTAATGACACCTACTAATCAAAACCTCTTCATAGTTTGTTTTTATTGTGATCACTGTGACCCATTTAAATTGGTATTAGTGGCTTCAAATCATTTCCCAGACTCGTTGATTTCCTTAAACGATGTCATGGACGCAACAGGCGTTCGGAACTCGATCCCATATTTGGTAAAGCTGCGTTACAAACTAATTTCCCAAACCACGAAGACATCACCAGGAAAACAAAACGAACAAGGAAAGCTGTAGATTACGCCCACAACTTGAGTCAACACACAAAACAGATATTGGTTCTTTTCAAGATGTTGGACTAATAACTCGGTCTCATGGGCTTCAATTCGTAAGCTGTCATAAGGAACAGCTTCATTGGATACATCAACTAAAAGACATGTTAACAGTTTTTGATGTTTATACCTGGTCGTTTCTACTAACCACGTGTTTTGTGAGCCACAAATTATTAATATGCGTTTGCCAGCCATCAAATGTCAAGACAACACTTGGACATACGTGTTTTGATCTTTTTACTGCTATGTTGGATCAATCATCAAGGTTATTTAGCAAAGCTCAATTTAGAAAAAAAAATTATTTGTTTGTTCATTTAGTAGTTTTGCCAATAGCGTTTCTTGCATTGGGTAACGAGTACAAAGTAGACAATATCACAAAATTAACTGTAGAAGCCCCCATGATACCTTTTGACACGTTTGATAAACTGATTGAAAATGGTTTTAAAATCAGGTCCCGAAGATATTTTTTTAGGACAAATTATGAAAATATCAAGAAGGTTGTGGGATTCAAGAAAGATTTTGTAAAAGTAAATGGTCATGAACAATTTCCATTCGTTTCGGAATTTTGGCATTAGATAATGGGAGGCCGAGCAATTGCACGATGGAAAGTATTGAGTGAACTCAAGAATGAAATATCGAAAAGGACTTGGTGATATCTTGAGAATTGTGAAATGCTTCTCGATTGGAATTATACTATTGGCACTACTACAATTTCCGGATATTTGGAGACTAATGAGGAAATTTTTAGAATTACACATGGGACAGTGCAATAAATCTGCTATAATTGTGAACTCAGAAATGGCAAATGAACTGTATACAATTATGAAATTAAAGTACAAATGTGTGTATTTGGGGAAAGATGTAATTTTCGAGATAGCTGGAGGCTTCAAAGCACAGGGATATTTTTCATCTAGTGTTTACTCACGGATTAAGTACCATTTTCAAACTGGAAAAGTAAATTGGTGGCAAAAGCATTTTAAGTGGAATCTCAATATGAAAACTAATATACAAGAGTTGCGACTCTTAAACGTGAAGAATAAGTCAAACAGAGACAATCAAACTGGGAAAAAAATTTACCCACTTATTGTTATACCATGTGTGGGATTTATCTTATCGACTTGTATATTCTTTGTTTTTGATTTGACAATATTTAGTAAAATACCAGGTTTTTGTACTAGTCTGGTAGCTAAAACATCTAAAGTTTCCATTGTCTACAAAACTAATACCAAAAAAGCAGAAAAATATGTTTGCATTCGACTTGGGTCAAACTTGTTTAGGAAGTTCAAGCTTTTTCAGCAATGAGTGCATTTAGATACTTGTCTAATACTTTTTAGAAAAGGTGGGTGTAGCGAACGCTATTATTTAATTTTGTCCAGTTTGTAAAGTAGGACGTTCATTTAAATATTTTTTTTGTCATGTTAAATTCAAGTTTTTTCTCTAATTGTTTGATATATTTTTCTAAGTGTATGATTTTTTCTAAACGTAAAATGTCATAACTTGTCCTTGTAGTATGCCAATTACTAGAATAATATGCAAAGTGTAAAATTATACTCAAAATATC